>PVKV010008589.1:5486-86970 GCA_004027835.1 Alouatta palliata | reverse complement strand
ATGCGGTGTTTGGTTTTCTGTTCCTGTGTCAGTTTGCTGAGAATGATGGCTTCCAGGTTCATCCATGTCCCTACAAAGGATGCAAACTCATCGTTTTTGATGGCTGCATAATATTCCATGGTGTATATGTGCCACATTTTCGCTGTCCAGTCCATCATTGATGGGCATTTGGGTTGGTTCCAGGTCTTTGCTATTGTAAACTGTGCTGCAATGAACATTCGTGTGCATGTGTCCTTATAGTAGAATGATTTATTTTTTATGTTAAGTCAAGCAAGCAGTTTGTCTCTTTCTTACAGAACTTACTGAATTCTACAATAAGTGGCCAAGCACGTCAAACATCACATATATTTATAGCAAGTTTAAGTTATTGCTTTCCCAGGCACATGTTTTGATGTGGCATGTTAACCAGATGCTCTCAATCTCGTAATGAAGATTATCAGTTACTTGGCTTGTGTAAAATGTAAGGGATTCATACTAATCTCTACCAACTTGTGAAATATTCAATATGTTATGCTCTTAATCATTTGACATCCGATGAGCAGGATAACATATTAATTATTCAATAAAGATAGACAGTCAGGAAGGATGGAGTCTCTTACCTCTATCAGTAAAATTCCTTTCAAATATGGAAATCTAAATCCCTCCTGCTGTGTTGCAAAGCCCATAACCTGTCCTGTCATGACCCCAGGGAAGGTAGCATCCTTGTTTTAGTCAATTGTTATTCCTCCCTGCCCTATACACATTTGAAAACCCATTTTGTCATTTTTTGGTTCCTTCTTTTCCAGAGAAAATGATCAATCCTGTCTGTGAAAAGAATGGACAAGTAAGATATCTCTGGAGGCCCAGAGACTAATTTATTTTAGATATCAAATTCTTCTGTTTCTTCTTAACAAGCATATTCTGGAGCAGTAAATCTTGACAAGGAGCAACAATAGCAATAGTAGGTGTATCATGCCGAGAGACGTATGTCAGAACAATATTTTATCTCTGGGCACGTGACATACACGCTCTCAAAACAGCAGTTGGCACATTCCAACCATCAGCGCATCACTGCAGAACATTATCTTCAAAGCCAGGCCACCAATAAAAAACAAATGAACTCCAGAAGAAAAACATGTTTGGGCTTTAGAGCTTTCATTATTTATTTATTCATTTATTTTTGGTGGCAGGTACAGTGTATTGAACATATTACCTGCCTTTTCTAATAGCAAGGAGGAAGTAAGTTCTTTAATTCTTTACTCACTTTCTCTTTTAAAATTTATCTTCGTGTTTAAGTTAAAATTTTGTGATGTCATTGTAAACATCTACTATAAAAACTTTTAAGAATTTTCATTAAATACTAATGAGGGTTTATGTTTGGTGAGAGTGGTGGCAAAGAAAAAAATCGGTTCTTTTTTTTCATTCACCTTCTTTTTTCAAAGCCATCCTGATCTTTTAGATCGAGAACGATGTCTTCTTTGATTTTCAACCTCTTATGCTTAAATAGTACAGTGCTAGCACATAAAGCATAAACTCCTTTAGCCAAATGTTTAATATAATAAAGGTATGTAAAATAAATGAATTTTAAAAGAAAAAAATAAGCATTTCATTTTAACTTGTGAATGTATTTTCTAGACACTAAACATAGAAATGTAATGAGTTTTTTTCCCAGACTAGAAGTTTTATAAATCAATTTGTTATTGTTGCTATTGAAAAATATATCCAAAAGATAGCGATTTATTAAAATAAAAGTATTATTCAATCCTGCTTCAATATCTGTTGTGTATGGAAAAGGCATCACTGTTGATCTTAGTAAATTTCTGTAGACATTATCAAGATAATATTTGCAGATATGAAAATCTGAGGCTAGGAAATGTTTATTAATTTTGCTTATTAACAGTGTCTAGAAATAACCATACCCTTGTATTATAAGAATTCACCATCTGACTTCTTTCATACAGAGTTCTTTACTATGTAATGCTAAGTATCTTGCTGTGGTTACACAGGAAAGTTCTCTTGGTTATGTGTAGGGAACCTGTAGGGTGAGGCAGATGGGCCCATGCTAAGTATATGTTCAATAGGATGTCACATAATCTTATAAAAATCTTGTAAATCAACAAACAAAACTTGTAAAATGGTAAATGTTCAGACTCCATGTGATTAAACTGGGTGAATCAAAATAACAGATGCTATTTTGATCTTCTGCAGTGCTGAGAGTTTGTTATTGTTACGGACGCACACAACAGCTGCAAAGATAATTTTTATGTTCATTATATTTACTATGTTACTGGGAGAATTAGAAGCCTCTGAAGTACGTCTTAAAATATTTTATTACTCTATAAAAGACTCTGTCAGTTTAAACTCCATTAGTTGAGCTCTTTGGATTAGTAATGACATTCTTAGGAGGAGGCACTGGGAAGCTGAGTTTCGGAGTCTCAGTTAAGCCCTTCACAGGCAGTGATGTATGTCAGCCCGTCCTCAGGGAAAAGGGTTTATATAAAAAAGTCAATGAAGTTATTGGGTAATAACAGTGGGGTTTGTTTTAATTCCTCTTTTCACACCAATGTAATTCTTATCCCCTGCTTAAGAGTTTCCAACAACTTTAGTTTAATTTTTATTTTAAAACCCATGAAAGAACTAAGAGTTTACAGCAATTTTAAATATTTAAAAATGTGATTTAAATCAGTAATGGACCAATCCTTTTACTTCATGTCAACAAACCTGTCATATGGCCAGGCATGCTAGGAGGTCAGGGGAATACCCAAGCACTATACATTTTCTCCATTTGAGGAGCTTAACTACTAGATGGGGAGCAAGAGTATTCGTGAAATAGTCAATTATGACAACTTAATACTTTGGCTTAACATAACTATTTCTTATTTTAATTCTGTAGGAGCATTTTATAGATGTGAATAATATTTACCATCAGTTGACTTTAAATAAAGGATAAGCCTCATTGATCTGAGCCTCGTACAATAAGTAACACAGTAATAGATATTACAGGTAATAGTCAATGAAGTATTCAGGGAAGGTCACATGAAGTTCTTGACCCAGGAGTTATGTGGACTGATTTTCCCCTTTATATCAAATTGCTTTTCACTATGTACCACTTTACAGAGCAGACAAGACTGTTGTCTGTAACAGAGATTTCTACTTGAGGGAGTATGCTCTTAGACATACATAGCTTCATCATTACAGTGATTGCCTGTTGTGTCTACCATGGTACTTGGCATTTGATACATTTGATACTGTGACAGTCAGTCCTATGTGTCAACTTGGTTTGGTTGTAGTCTCTAGTTATTCAATCAGGCCCCAAAAGTAGCATTGCGAAGGCATTTTATAGATATGACTAAGATTTACAATCAGTGGACTTTAAATAAAAAAATAGGCCTCATTTACATAAGTGAGCCTGATACAAAAGGTTGAAAAGTCTTAAGAGCAGAACTGGGGTTTTCATGAGGAAGATGAAATTTCAGTTACCAGCTACAGCTTCAGCTCCTGCCCAGGAATTTCTGGCTTAGACTTCTTCACAGCCTTCCCTGTGAGTTTTGGACTTCCCAAGCTAGATCCCACAATCAAGTAAACAACTCTGTGCAAGAAGTCTCTCTTTCCCTCTCTCTCTCTAATACTAATCCTGTTTTTGGGGTGAAAACCTGACTTATTTGAGCACCAGAAGTGGGTTTAAAATCTTGACAATGTGTTTTCTGAATTGGCTTCGGGTTTCCTAGAATAGGTTCTCTAATACAGCTACATTTTGTAGCACTGATGACTCTATTTCTAGTGGTAAAGAACGTGCTGGTAGTCCATAGCATGATGTGAGAATAGAAATACAAAAAATATAACCATTGGATACTCTTAATGAAATAATTATAAAAGTCAAGGTTTTAGGTGATCACTAATTTGATACTATAGAACATTTTAGTTAAACTAAGGACTGTAAAGCGATTGACTGGTTGCCCCTCAATGTGCTAGAGAAAGGCGGGAAAGAAAAGAATGAGATAAAGGTTTCAAATTTCCAATTCAAGCTCCATATAAATAACCTGAAGCATCTGTATCTGACCTGAAAGTAACTTTTATTTCCTATAGCTGCAGGGCTGAGATTTCTAAAAACAAAATCCAGAAAACTCAGAGTTTCATTTTGTGAGTGGTTAAATTATAACATGAATAGAACTACCAAACTTGTATGGTGTCTGCTGTTAAAATAAGTTGAGGGCATTTATTGAGAAGGAATTGAATCCAGATCATGAAAATGGGGACAAGTGAAAAGACCATGAGGAAGCTGAGGACATCAAAACCCTAAATTCTGCAGAGTATTTTGTGCAAGTAGAAGCAGCACTCCCATCCCAGTCTGCAAAGGTTAACCCTGAAGAACCTTGCCTGAAGAACACGTAATAGCCTCGCTTGATGTGGCTTACGAGCTACTGCTAATACTTCTGCTACCTCTCTTTGCTTTTAGATCTAACACTAGACACAAGTCCCAGCAGTTCCCAAAGGGTAAGGTACCAAGTGTGATCCATGCAGGAGTGTGATGCTCACCTAAAGAGTTTTATGAATTTCCATTTTATACAGAGAAACCTGGGGAATATAGGTGAGAATAAATATTAAGAGTGTAGGATAATCATGAGAAGATATAAACTTGAATCAAACTGAATTTATGGATAGAGGTCCACTTGGTAGGGATTCTTCATTCAGTGTTATAGCTTGACATGTGAGAAAGAGCTCTAACAGTTTATGTGGTTGATTGGATGAAATACAGACCTAAAGATGGCCTGCACTATATGCCAGAACTTCTTTGGTATGCTGTAGAAGAAGTCATCCAAAGGCTTAGAGAGACTGGAATTTTCGAGTAGATTTAATCATGTAAGATCTACCCAACCTGTGAGGGTTCGTAGGACGCACTTTTCAACCCAACTGTGAGAAGTGAGTGAGTGAGAAGAGTCAAAGCATCACTGAAGAACTCTTTGGTCACTTTCCTCAGTAAATCAGAAATTACAGTGAGAGCTGCTGCCGTGGAACTGGCATCTCTAAATGCATTGGGGGTAACTGGGCCTTGGACGCTGGCTCTGAACTAATGCTAAATCTAAGGCACTCGCAGTGTCACTATGGTCCAGAAGTCAAACCAATCAAGAATAGAGGCTTATGGAGTACGCGTGATTGTGTTAGGGGTCTCCAGAAAAACAGAAAAAGAAAGCTGGATAGATAAACATAGATTTACTTTTTAAAATTAGCTCATGTGGGCTACAGCCATACCACCCTGAACACACCTGATCTCATCTAATCTCGGAAGCTATACAGGGTTGGGCCTGGTTAGTGCTTGGATGGGAGACTGCCTGGGAATACCGGGTGCTGTAGGCTTTTAAAAAAAAGAAAATTAGCTCATGTGATTGAGGAGGCTGGCAAATCCAAAATCTGTAGAGTAGGTCAGTGGCTTGGAGCTTCAGGGAAGAGTTGGTATATAGTCACAAGACAATCTTTGGTTTGCTGACTGAATTCCCTTTTTCAGATGAGCTCAATATTTTTTCACTTGAAGCCTTCAACTGATTAAATGAGGACTGCCCATATAATGCAGGATAATTTGCTTTAATCAAAGTATACTGATTCAAATGTTAATTTTCTCTAAAAAAAAATGCATTCTGAGAAACATCTAAGATAGTGTTTGGTCAAATATGTGGGTACCATGGCCTAACCAAGGTGACACATTGAATTAACTATCACAGTGATCAGGATAACTTTAGGTTCTGGTTCATCTCACAGGGGTCCAGTGGGTTGCGGAATCCATCTTGTGTTTATTTCCCCAGTTCCAGATTATGCAACTGGAATAGACATAACCTGTCAGCTGACAAAATCCACCCGTTTGCTCCTTGACCTGTGGAGTAAGGCTTGTTATGGAAGGAAAGGGCCAAGTAGAAGTCATTTCTGGAACGAGTAAACCAGAAGCACTACTGCATTTCTGAAAGGACTGAAGTTAATGCTGCCATCAAGAACTTGAAAAAGTCAGGGGTAGTGATTCCCACAATATCTTCATGCAACTTGCCTGTTAGCCTGTGGAAAAACAGATGGATCAGGGAGAATAACCATGGATTACCATAAACTTAACCATATTACGACTCCACTTGCAGCTGCTGTTTTAGATGCAATTTGTTGTTTGAGCAAGCTGACACACCCTTTCGTATCTGGTATGCAGCTATTGATCTGGAAAATTCTTTTTTCTCTTTACCTGTTTGTAAAAATCACTAAAAGCAGTTTGCTTTTAGCAAGGCCAACAATACACCTTCATTCTCCCACTGCTGGGGTATATCATGTTTCCATTCCATAAAACATTGCACCAATCTATTATGTTGATGATAGTATGCTGACTGGGTATAGCGAGAAAGAAATAGTAACTGCTGTATACATATTGGTAATAATTTTCTGTGACAGAGGATAGAAAATGAATTCAGCAAATATTTAGGTGGCTTCTACTTCGTTGAAGTTTCTAGGGGTGCAGTGGTATTGAACATGTAAAGATGTCTCTTCTAAGATGAAGGATGAGTTGCTGTGTCCTGGTCTTCCTAAAACCGCAACATGGGCACAGCGCTTAGTGGGCCCCTTTGGATTTTGGAGGCAACATATTCTGCGTTTGGGTGTGCTATCTAGCTCTCTTACTGAGTAACCCAAGACACTTTTCATTTTGACTGGGGCTCAGAATAAGAGAAAACACTACAGTAGGTTTCGGTTTTCCTGCAAGCTGTTTTGTCACTTGGTCTGTATAAGCCAGTGAATCTGATACTGCTCCAAGTGTCAGTGGTAGATAAGATGAAGTTTATAGCCTTTTACAGCCCTCATTATGTGAATTACAACACAGACCCTTAGCGTTTTGGAGCAAAGTAGTTTCATCTACTGTGGACAATTATTTTCTGTTTGAGAAAGTGCTGTAAAGATAATCTAGTAAGTCTAGTGTCCTTATCAGAAGAGGAAATGATATCAGGAATGCATATGCACAGAAGAAAGGCTACATAACAACGCAGCAAGAGGACAGCTATCTGCAAGGCCATGCGAAAGGTCTCAGGAGAAACCAAACCTGCTAACACCTTGACCTTGAACTTCCAGCCACCAGAAGTGTGAGAAAATAAATTTCTGTTGTTTAAGCCACCAAGTCTGTAATATTTTGTTATGATTGTCCCACAGACTCCCAGATGGTCATGGTTCTTTGCCCAGCTGAGTTAACCAAACTGTCGTTCCTGAAGGGACTGTGCCATTAGCACTCTTGTCTAAATTAGGTTGTAGTTTTCTACTGACTTCAATGGTCATACGGCATGCTGGTACTAAGACATACCCTGAGTGACCTATTGTAGTCCAAATAATCTTCCTGACCTCTATTACACAGTGGCAATCCTTGGTAATTAAGAGACCACCCTGGATAAGCCAAGAGTAAACTGGATTGTAATCACCTAGCCAGTACAGTAACTCTCTACTTTACCTGTTCATTCAGAGGAACAAGGAGCCTGAAGTGACCAGATGACACCCTTACCTTCCAGTTGGAAATAATCCTTTCTAGTAGAAGTACTTCTCCTTTTGGAAGTAAGACCTCTACATAAGAAGAGAAGAATGTCTTGGGGATAAGAAGCAAAATAATTCTAAAGCCTCACTAGCAGTAACAGTGGGCAGCATCACTCCCACATCTACTTGTTGATTCATGGACCTCTGAATCCTGGCTATGGAGATAGCACTGTATATTGAAGACTTATATAGAGAATATAGAGCCTTTTGGAGGACACTGCCCCCAGCCCTGTAAGGTACTGCTGCCTGGCTAGTGCCATAATTGAGTCTTCAAGTGGCCATTTCGCCATTCTATCCAGCCATCTGCTTCTGAATAATGGAACACATGGTAAAACCAGTGAATTCCATGAGCTAGGTCCTGAGTTGCATTGCATTTGGTGTGAAATGAGTTCTCTGATCAGAAAAATGCTATGAAGAATACCACGACAGTGGATAAGTGATTCTGTAAGTCCACAGATGGTCATTTTGGCAGAAGCATTTTGTGCAGGGAAGGCAAATACATAGCCAAAGTAAATGAATATACCAACTAGAACAAAGCACTGCACCTTTCATGGTGGAAATGGTTGAATGCAATCAAACTGCCACAAAAGAGCTCTCTATCACACCCCCAAATTAAACCATATTGGGGAATCAGTGTTGGTTTTTACTGTTGGCAGAAAGGGCACTCAGCAGTGGAGAGACTGGCCTTGAGAAGTGGAATTACACATTGTATTTTATGCATACCCCCCGGTCCCTGCCACCACAGGTAATTTTTGTCCATGAACCCATTGGGTATGACAGGGCTGGCTAGGGAGAGAGGCTCACAGTGTCCACAGAATGAATTGTCCTGATCACTGAATTATTAACATCCCTCTCTGCTGAAATAACTTTTTGGCGAACATTGACATGGGGCAAAGATTACTTCATGCTCTTTACCCATGCAGAGAGATCTATCCACATACCTTACCTCACATACTCAGACTTCCTTGTCATCAATTTTCCAATTATAATTCCTCCAAGGCAAATCATTGACCACAGCCTATTGCTATAAACTCATTGTCTCTAGCCATTTCTCTTTCAAACAAAATGGACAACTAGGTACATTGCTAAAAGTGCTGCCCATTGGGTGGATTTTTTAAAACCACTCTCTTTCAGAGATGTCTCAGGTCTGCAGATGTATTCCATTTTCAAGTGGTTCCTGCATATCATGCAAAACCATTTGTAAATTAGGCCTGAGTTTTCTCTTCCCTGATCAACTGATTGTAGAGAACTCACAAGGCCATAGGTAAGGGCTGGGAGAGAGTAGGAAATACAGTGGAATAAGGGCCATGGCATTTATACAATTTCCTCATTTAGCTTATTTGTACCTTCAGGGCCTGCTCAAAGCTAAACTCGTGCATACTACTACTATTTGGCAATGTAGGCATGCTGTGCATTCCTGAAACTTTATGGCTTGATGAGTCAGATAACCCCCAGTTCACATGTGCAGTTTAAGCTTCTGGTAACTTGCTGCCCACAGTTAAGCCTTTAGCATCTTCTACGCTGAAGTATCTTTCTCAAACAGAAAATAATTTACAATCAGTGGACTTTAAATAAAAAATGGGCCTCATTTACATAAGTGAGCCTCATACAAAAGGTTGAAAAGTCTTAAGAGCAGAACTGGGGTTTTCATGAGGAAGATGAAATTTCAGTTACCAGCTACAGCTTCAGCTCCTGCCCAGGAATTTCTGGCTTAGACTTCTTCACAGCCTTCCCTGTGAGTTTTGGACTTCCCAAGCTAGATCCCACAATCAAGTAAACAACTCTGTGCAAGAAGTCTCTCTTTCCTTCTCTCTCTCTAATACTAATCCTGTTTTTGGGGTGAAAACCTGACTTATTTGAGCACCAGAAGTGGGTTTAAAGTAGTGTAGTAGGCAGCAATCAGATGGCTTCCAGTATTCCTGCCGCCTGTTGGCTATGCCCTGAATAATCCTCAACCTCTGAGTGTGGACTGTGATTGTAGCATAGTACAGAAGATTCTATATTAACAGAATACAGTGTCATTCCTCTGTTGCCCAGGCTGGAGTACAATGGTATGATCTTGGCTCACTGCAACCTCTGCCTCCTGGGTTCAAGCGATTCTGCTACCTCAGCCTTCCAGGTAGCTGAGATTACAGGTGCACAACACCACATTTGGCTAATTTTTGTATTTTTAGTAAAGACAGGGTTTCACCATGTTGTCCAGGATGGTGTTGAACTCCTGACCTCAGGTGATTCACCTGCCTCAGCCTCCCAAAGTGCTGGGATTACAGTCATGAGCCACCACACCTGGCCCGCTTTGCTGGTTTGGAAAAGGTCAGCTGGTTTGTAAGAGGTCTGTATGGCAAAAACCTGAGGTAGTCTTTAGGAGCTGAGAGTGGTCCCTGACAGACAGGCTACAGGAAAATGGGGACCTCAGCCCTGCACTCATAAAATACTGAATCCTGCTAACAAGCTGAATGAGTTTTGAAGAGGACTCTGAGTCTCATGTGAGATTGCAGCCCTGGGTAACACCTTCATTTCAGCCCCATGAAACCATGAGCAGAGGACCCAGCTAACCAGTACCTTTGGTTCATGGAAACTATCAGATCAGATAACAAACATGTTAGTTAAAGCTGCTAAGATTGTGACACTATTTTACACAGCAATAGAAAAGCAATATAGGTGGTTTCCATAAAGTTTGCTTATAAATTCTGGGGTTTAAACCATCACTCAGAGATATTATTTATGGGTTCAGCCAATAAAACTATCCAACAGTTTTAGAAAACAAACAACTACATGCCAAGTTCTAGTCACAAACAGTGAAAACTGTACAAATTAGGGCTTATTCCTACAAATGACAGTCATAATTCTGGGTGTCACTAACTAATGTTCACCTGTATTATTATCCCTCCCTCCCTCCCTCTCCCCTTCCTTCCTTCCTCCTTCCTTTCTTCCTTCTTCCTTCCTTCCCTCCCTCCCGCCTTTCAAATTTGCTCAAATGCTCACTTTCTCTTTCTGTCTTTCCTTTCTCTTTCCTCTTCAATTGTTAGTTATAATGCTAATGTATTGGGGGCTGTTGGCTACTGTATGAATTCATTGTCAGCATTAACATCTCTGACACCTTCAATCATCTATATGAACTTTGAAGGAATGGGACATAGAGTATGATAGGTATGCATATAGGGAGTAAAGACATAGAGCAACAGGAATTTTAATAGCAACTGGACATCTAATGGCATATGAAAGTAAGATGAACTGAAGTTCAAGGCAAATTATTAAGACAATAGAATAGACTGAAAAAATGAAACAAGATAAAAAATGTCATATTGAGACCGGGTTCTGGGACGTGGGAGAGGCTCATCTCCCTGATAGTATGTGTTCTTCCAGGTTCTTGGTCCCTCACTCACCCACGAATGGGGGAGAAGACGCTGCCGGGCACAGTGGCTCATTTAAATAAATGTTGGACCCCAGAGATTTTTTGCAGAAAGTGATTTATTTAGGCAGAGAGAGAAAAAGGAGAAAGAAATAGAACAGCTTCCAGATGCCTTGGAAGGGGATCCAGAAATGGAGTCCTCACTGATGTGGGAGAAGGGGACTTTTAACCTGGGTGTTATTTCCACCCCATTTAAGTTTTTGGTCCTATGAAATTAGTTACTTTAAACTTCTGCTGGAGTGATTGATCTTTGATTTTTTTCCCACGCCTGCAAAAGTCAAAGGCCTCTAGTCTCCTAGATGGAGCCGCGGGTGGAGGTAAGGCACTGGGAAGTTCTTACCTTTGTATCTACGCCCCCTTGTGGACCCGGGAAGAGAATACCTTCCCTCAATATGTTTAATGCTGTGTTTAGGGGTAGCATTAACTTTGTAGGATATTTTTTTCTGGTTCTTTACCATATGCCCAGTGTCTAGAATCATCCCTGGCATCTATAATAGTATGATATATTGCTTATATAATATTATATATATACTTATATAATATATATAAAATTTATGTCTAATATCTGGTATATATATCATATCTGACATGATATATATAATTGTTTATATCATATATGATATTTATAAGATTTATTGAAACAATGAATGTTACGTTAAAGAACCTTGATGTTTATATAGCCTCTGAACTTTTGATTCTAACTTTTAGGGTGGGAAGTACACAGATTTTGGAGGTAGAGAGATTTGGCATATTTGTTTAATGAGTTTAATATTTACCAGACACGTTTAAGATAAAGGGACATAAGATAGTAGTGTGTACACATGTATTTAGAAAGGATTTTAACATTGCCTGGTCCCTGTGGGATACTTATTACAAAACAGAATAATATTGGATATTTGTTGACTAGTACAACCTAAAGGGGACACTTAAGTGGAATGCAGGTTACTAAAGGTAAGCTTTTGATTTGTTAATTTGTTTTTGTTTTTGAAAAATACTTTCAAATTTAATAAAGAAATAGCAATAACTGGTATATACATTAATTCAAAATATTTTCACTAAGTACCAAGTAGAATAGTTCTCAATGTCTTCACAGAGAATCACTTTGAAAGAAGGCACATAAAAAGATGAAAAGTTATCCCAACATTTAAAAAACAAGCAACAAAAATCTTGTAAGTTTATCAAGAAATCTAGAGTTGTCAATCAGAGTTCCTACTTACTATGAAATGACAAGGTTGAAAATCTTGAGGTCATATAGTATGAGCTTTGAAAAGCTTTGTTGAATGTATATATTCCAACTGAGGGCATTTCTTGGTGTCAGGCTGGCAACCACAAGTCCCGGTGCCAGAGACCATACACATGCAATCAAAACTGAGTAGTAAGTATCACATGTAAAAGATAAAGAATATGTGGTCCCTGCATATTCAAGGAAAACAATGTCTAATTCCCATGGGAGTAAAATTAGTAAGAGGCAGAGAGACAGATCCAATTTACCAACTAAAAGGAAGAACCAAGCACAGGCAGTAGATGAGATAAAAGTCCTGTGCCCTGGGGATGCAGCAGAAAGGGCTCTGGAAGGTTTCAGAGACCAGGCAGCATCCAGGTCTGACCAAAAACATGAGTGGATATCAATGCATGTGGAAAGGTATCCTCGAGGCTGAAGAAAACAAAATGAGTGAAGACATGGAGGTACAGGAGTAATACCTGTTCAGAAGACCATAAAGCATTTATTATGAGTAAAGGGATGTGAGACATAAAACTCAGGAAAACCCGACCCAACAAGAGCCAAACATAATGCTGGTCTATATTTCTTAACAGCAATTCAACAGAGAATCTGAGGTGGCCTGCAAAACTAATAAGACAGCAAAATATCTTCCCAAAGGCAGAGGTGCCACATGCTCCTGGTGGAGGTTCCATAGCCAAAGGTCACCCTGCAGTCCCTCCTCACTCTCACTGCAACACCCCAGTCCGTTTGAATCACAACCACTAGCAATAATCTTCCTTAATGGAAAATGTTTTCCCTCCCCAAATGTAAAACAAAAACAATATAAGTGAACAAAACTCCAAACAAAAAGAGACAATCAGAGCGAGCTTCAGCCCCTCATAGCTCACCTTTGCCCCAACTGTCATGCTACTGAGGACAAGTCTGCTCCATTACTTAAACTGACCCATGACTGCAGAAAGTAAGAAAATTTAGCATATCACTGTTTTTACTACATCCCAACCCACCAAAAATAAACACCACACAAAATATAATTTTACCTCAAATAAAAGTCAGCATCAACCTAAGTATCCTACTGTAATATTGCTACACTTACCCAGGATATTTTAATCCTCTTCCAACCTGTTTACCAAAAAGTCATTATTCTGAGCTCTCTGGAAGCATTGCAAATATTGCTCCATTAGATTCCTCTTCTTGAGGCAATTAGGTCTTGAAACAGAAAATTTACATATTTTTCTACACTACCACTGAAGGTCACTATTGTTAAAGGCTTGCAACCAAAATCCTCATCCCCTGATTCTCAGACTATTATAATATTTTCCCTTAGATCAAACAAACAGTGAGAAGCACACATAAAAAGGTGAAAAGTTATCCCAAAATTTAAAAAAACAAGCACCAAAAACCCATAAAGTAGAATCTGTGTCATCACATTAACAGTTTAAACTTTGCTAAAGACCAAAAATATTTTTATTTGATTTACTCAGGCTATAGGCATTTTATAATGTGCTCAAGAAATTAACAGTTTATAAAAATAATGAAAAAAATTTTCGGTGGGGGCATTACACTAAAATCATCTCATACTCTGGCAAAGAGTTCTTCCAAAATGTCAAGACCGCAAGGGATGTATGGCTAATTGCCTGCAGAGGGCTGCCTCAAGCACTAACCCACGTGCAGACGGCCAGACTTTGCCCTTCTGCTCGAGTAAGCTTCAGAGATTCAGGGATATTGGCAGACACCTGCTCAACGTAGGCCAAGGAGCCTGGGGGACGTCGGGTGGCTTTTGTACTACACCTTGATGTCCTGCAGCTTCTGCCGCCAATGCCTCGGTTTTGTCAACTACTTCTTGACCAGCACATCTTTTCCCTGTAATTCATTCCTTAATTCTGAGACATCCTCTTTGATAACCTGCTCTGGCTTCTGGACAGATAATTGCAATTTTTTTTCTGTATGAAAATACATTCTGTCTGTGTTACAATATGCAGAAACTTCTCAATCCCTGGATCAGCATCAGTTTTAATTCTTCCTGATTGGTGCCATTGACATAGTCCTAACTCACCAGAGAAGCAAAGCCAGCCTCAAAAGATGAGCCTGGGTGCCCTGGCAGGGGTGGTATGGCCCCAGTGACTGCCCAGAGAACATACCACCTAGCGGAGTGGTTATATCTGGAATCTAAACTTCTTATTTTATAATTTATCCAGTGGTTGGCCTGATTTATTCCACCATAATGATGACCTTAGTATCAGATCATAGGAAAAATGCTATTCCACAAATTATATAATAAACAGTATGCTGATTTGAAGAGGAATGAGGGATATTACATTTGACAAAGTTGCTTAATATATTACCCAAACTAATTAGCTTCAGCTGGAAGCAACCAGCATATCAAACTGTGTGTTAAATACTAGAAATTGAAAATGACCAGGAGTTAGTGACTCATGGGCTTGTTATAATGACAAAAAATGTAGTAACTGGAGGAAAGCTCTCCCTTTGCTACTTTGGCTGGTCCATGGTGATCCTAAAGCTGTGGTTTTTGGTTTCCTGGGGAAAGAGAAAAGCAGCCTATTACTATGTCATATTCAAATTATCACTCAAAGTGAGAAGTTAATGAAACATTTTTGTCTTTTTGACATTAATATAAATGTAGCCATTAAAATAAGTTTCTGATCATGAATGCGATATATACACTAAAATGTAGTGCTTGTCTCCATTACGAATCACTGTGGGTGATAAATATTTGATAAACTTAAAAAATAAATAGTAAGTATCATGCATCTTACTGTGTAAATGGAACATAAAGTGTAAGTTACCATGCTAGGTACTTTGAATAAAAAGACGAGTAAGTTTACATGCTTTTCTGCTATAGGGACATTGCCTTCTACGGAGAGAGACAGAAAAATAAACAAATGATAGCAAAAACAAGGGCAATTGATAAGAGAAATATGTGGAGTTGCACAGAAAGTGTACCCAAGAAAGTTTAAGGGATACTCAGAGAACTCTAACTAGATGAAGCTGTATATAAGTAATTGTGAAGGGACTAGTGAGAATTAGCCAGGCTTTGGGGGTGGAAGATTGGTAGAGGTTCTAGCATAGTTAGCTAACACATTTTATGGCACTTTAAATATAATGAACTACACTTGAAAAAATATTAAAAAGGTTACTAATGCAAAAAAGTAAAATAAATGCAGCTGAAAAGTCCAAGTGTAATAGTCAATATAATTTAAAACTGTTACTTAGTATAACAATTTAACTTTAGAAATGGCATCTCTTTATCTGATAATTTTGTTTTGCAAAAAAGTGTATTCTGTTTTTACTAAAATACACAAATTGACAAATCAAAAATGTAGGAAATTTATTCCAAAAATTAAACATATAGGTCAGAAAAGGAGTCATACAATGGCCCTCTATAGATCTACTTAATAAATTACCTGATCATATTTATGACAAAAATTGATCAATAAAAAGCCATAGTAAACTTCATACTATATTATTTCTAAAGGCACAGAAATAGGTGATGCCTTTTCGGTAGTTTTTATTCTAAAAGAAATAGAACAAAATTTTCATGTATAGATGATAGACATACCAGATCACTAGAAATACTTATATACACCTTGTCAGTTTATTATATTTAACTCAGTTGACTACTACAAACCCTCTCGTAATAGTCTTGGCAATTTAGACTGGCCTTGAAGAGTTGAAAGCATTTTTTACAAAGAATGATAGGAAAAGGCATTCCAGAAAAAGTATTACCCATTCACCTTGGTATTCTTAGTGATTACAAAAGGATATATTGAAGCTGAATATGCAGTAATTGTGATTTAATTTTAAAAACTCACTTCTATTTAGCATGTCATGAAATAGTTCTACAAATCCCACTTTATTAGATACCTAATACCTTTAGTTATTTCTGCTTATCCTCTTTCACTAGTCTATATAATCATAGTATTAATGTAACTATTATTTGTTAAGGACTTACTTATTTTGAGCATTTAAATATATAGAACCTTTAATGCTTATAACCACCTATGTAGCACGAATTATCATTTTCTTTTGGCACATTATGAAGATAATATATGACACTCCTATTTTATATGTCAGAGTTGAGAATCCATTGAGATGTAGACACTGGTGAGATAGTTGGAGATACGATATTTAACCACTGATAAGAATTTGTAGGTAATGTACGTTGTATACATTGGTAAAGGTCTGGTTATCACTTGACCCTGGATTAGGCACCCCAGGATTAATCATCTAGCTAGTAACAAAGCTTCCTGCCTCCCCAGGTACCATTTTACCGATGGCACCATGCATGCTCTCAGAACCCCACCAGAGTCCTATGGGAATATAGAAGGAGGTGAGCCATGTGTGCTTATTTGTAGCTTTCAACTTCAATAAAACTTGAATTCTAGGAGGTCAGAAAAGGACCAAGAAACTTACCAAATGGAACTTCTTTTTCATGGAAACATGAGGTTTGGGGTAAAGAAAAGGTGTCTGTAGTATTCAAAGTATGACTCTCCAAAGATGACCACATTCTATCCCCCAGAGCCTATGAATGTGTTATGTTACAGGGAAAGGGGGAATTAAGGTAAAGATGAAATTAAATTTGCTTATCAGCTGACTGTGGAATGGAAAGATTATCCTAGATTATCTGGGATGCTCCAGTATAATCACAGGGATCCTTATGAGTGAGAGAGTTAGGAGACTTAGCGTCAGAGTGATACAATGTGAAAAAGCCTGGAGTGAACATTGCTGGCCTTGAGGATGGAAGGGGGACCTAGCCAAGGACTGTAGCAGCCTCTAGACACTGAAAAAACTAAGAAAGTAAATTTTCCTCTGGGTGCCTCAAAAGTTAATGCAGCCAGTGGATGCCTTGATTTTAGCCCAGTGAGGCCCATTTCAGACGTTTGTCAACCAGAACTGCATGATAATAAATGGGTTTTGTTTGAATCTGCTAAATTTGACACAATTTGTTCATAGCAGCAATTAAGCACCCATCAAGGTTTAGTGCAATAACAAAACCTTCTGTTTTTAAGCAGGTAGAAATTTAATACAAGATTTAGGTAATTGGAGAACTGTTGTAAGGATGCGAAGAATGGAATAAAGTGATATAATTGGACTTTGTATTGTCCAGGCTGGTCTCAAACTGCTGAGCTCAAGGGATCCTCCCACCTCAGCTCCCTGAGTAGCTAGGACTGCAGGTATCTGCTACCCTGGCTGATTGACAGTTATTGATTGATTGATTGATTGATTGAGATGAGGATCTTGCTATGTTGCCCAGGCTGATCTCAAACTCCTGGCCTCAAGTGATCCTCCTGGCTTAGCTTCCTGAGTAGTTGTGATTACAGGCACAAGCCCTCATGCTTGCTATCCTTGGACTCTGATTTCAAATCACACAATGTCAACTCCCACTATGACCAACACCCCTTCCCTCCAGTACTGAGGAAGCTGGTGAGTGATAGTTGTTTACTATTAAGTCAATTGTCTTTACTTTAGATGATTACTTCAACATCCCCAGACCACTGTCCAACCTTAAGATAGCACCCTGAGTTTTTGTGATGTTCACCTCCCATTCTCCAGCACACATACACACACACACAGGCATACACACACCCATACCCCTATATGTGTGTATAGGCGTTTACAACATTTCTGTTCACCAAATTCAGTCAACACAATGTTATCTACGCAGTGGACCCATCTAATATCTTGTAGAGTAGTGAGATAATCAAGATTCTTGGAGCCAGTTTATGCAGACAACCAGAGGTGAACTAGCAAAGGTGTACTTCTGACCTGAAGGTGAACTGCATCTGCTTATTAAGACAGGGAAAGAAAAAGAGTTTGCGCTTTCAAAACTGCTTACCAGTTATCAGCGGAATGTTGATTTGCCAGAATAAAGCTATCGCAGGAGGAACAGCAGCCCAATTGCATTTAGTTTCCTGATCAAGTTTAGAATAACTCACTCTCTCCTTATCCAAGACCAATCCATCTTCTCTTCACAACAGCAATCTATCTTCTGCTACTTAAATTGAGACATGAGAGAAATCACCACCTGGGCATCCTTCAAGACTTATGGTGGCACTGGTATTTGTGGTTCACCAGGGATGCAAGATCGAATTTGGTTTATCATTTTGGTGGAGTGAGGACTTTCAAGGACTTTTACCTAGGTGTTATCAGCAAAATAGTCCTCATTTTACAAGTGAGGGAATCAGTGTGGGAATTGTTTAGCTGTCAATTATGTAATTATGTAAACCAGTTCCAATTATGCAATCAAAAATGATAGAAATAAATGCAGAGTTGTTTTATAGACATGCTGTAAGAGCTGAACTCAAGCTGAACTCTGTATTACTTGCTTTATATACACTCTTACTCAGGGACAAGTCAGAAACATAGGAAAATCCAAGTATTATTGCTAATCGGGAGCCATTGTATGGTAATCCTTGAAAACCGAGGTTACTTTCTTTCCTTTATGTAAAACATAGACCCATCTTAGTAAATGGCTGCGAATCCCTTTAGGAAGCCTAGAATATTTATTTGGTGACCCTACAGGGTAATATAGATGAGGGTGGGAGAACAGCTCATAAAAAATGTACTTCAGAAATCCCATTTCCTTAAATTTTTAGATTGTCCATTATATTATACAAGGAATTTTGAATAACTTGATTCAATTTAGGCAACTGCTATATCCAACTTTCATTTAAACATCTGACAATTCAAGTTGTGTTTATCTTCCTGAATCTATTTGTTAACATTCTTATAATACTTACTATGTTCCAGATACTTCCTAAACAGAAATATATATACATTAATTTAACCTTTGCAATAGTCTCATGGGCCAATATAATTATTTTATTCATTTTATAGATGTGAGAAATTAAGCCAAGAACGATGAATCATCTTGTCCAGGATCACAAAGCTTGTTAGTGCTGGAGATGGAATTGAATTCAAAATTTTGTGTATGTGAATCTTTAATGATAAATTCAGCTTCTCTAATAAGTTCATTCTTCCCTTGTCAGAAGCCACAGAATCCATTCTTATACATATTCCCTAAGTTTGTGACTGTATAAATCAGGAAAACCTTGCAGCTATTTCTTTCTGATATGTGCACCGTCTCCTCTCAAGTCAGACTTTGCATTTGTCCTCCTGAGGCTTGTTAGGATGTAAGTCTAGATATGAGTTTGGAAGTCACAAGGGGTGGCAGCAACAGGGCGTGAGGATAATCTACAAGTCCTTTGAAGTAACGGCCTAAGGTGATGTGACAGTTACTAAGGGATTGTCTGTCGGCTTCCAACCCACCCTTCTGTACTCTTCATGATGCCGGAGCTGGGTCTCTGCAAATACATTGCTGGTTAGCTACAGGGCTTTGTACTAGGATATGCAATAAAGGGGCACTAGAAAGAGACTGCAAGGCTATAGGAAAGAGAAGCTTCTTTCTTCTTCCGGTTTCCTGCATGTGAATTTACTGTTTGCTTCTGGTTCCTGTAAGGGTAACCTGAGCAATGGTTCTCCACCTAGCAGTGGAAGTTTCTTCCAGTGGAAGCAGCTATATTAATTGTGTAATTTTTCCAGCACTGGTATAACCAACTTTATTATGCACCCACTTTAACTCACCAGCCTGAGCTGGCTGCCATCCCTTCTTCAAAAGTCTGGGTCCCGGATTCTCAGGCTTACTTCCTGAAAGTTTCTAAGTTTTAATAAAGCCAACCATTCCCTTTGTTCCCTCAGACTTAGGGACAAAAGCTGTCTTCTGCAGCCCCAACTTTATAATGCCTTATACTTCTCATTTTATCCTTTCAGTTACCTGGTTACTAATATTTTTCTACTTAGCAATCTATATTAAATTATCTGTCTGTTCAAGTAATTGGTATGGTTTCTGTCTTTTTTTGCTGGACCCTGAGTGATGTAGGTAAGATCATTTCACGGTCTTCAAGCAAGGAATGATTTTCTTTTACAGAAAGGGGTAGAGCAGCTACTTCTATAGGCAAGGAAACATCATGGGATATGGAGTTTTTAAGACTTATTTTTATTATAATTCACTCAAATATTTCCTTATGATTCTGAGAGGCTCAGTCTTTCCCAATCAGTGCCCTGGCTTTCACATAGAGACCTGGCAAGGTCAGGAATTCAAATTACTATGTAATTCTGTAACTCCTTGAATTGGTTTCTGTGTCTGATTTATTGTTATCTCACTCAGTGGCTATGGGAGATAAGAGATTCTTTTAAAAGATTCAAATAAGACTAAACCCTATTGTCACAGGTGAGTTTGGGAAGCAGAATAAAGCCAAGTGTTTACAGCCCTGACCTATAATTTTCTGTCTTCATGCTACCCAGTTAAAGCAGAAGAAGCCAGCTCATCTCGGTGTCTGTATTCCTCATTGCCATCATAGTGCTCATTCGCAGCAACCACTTGAATTCTCAGTCCTACTCACTGTTAAGAAACTGCGTGCTGCGAACAACCATGCGTCACAGGTCACCTGCAATCCATTTTTCCCTGGTGATGAAGTAATTGTTCCTTTCAAACCAGGTCACATAATCCGTCCAACATATCCAGCTTTAGGACCTTTCCCTGGAACCACTTCCAGTTCTCTATATTTTATTAAAATTTCATGAGAGAAACAAAAACTGCTTTAGACATTTGAAGTATAAAGTGACTTAATATCAATATTTGTTTACAAGATCTAGGAATTTATTTATGTCTACACATGGATGTCCTTAGGAATGCTAAAAAAGTATTAATATTCTGTATTTGCTAAATGATTTTTCCTACTGCCATTGGCTCAACACATGCATTGCAAATTCCAACAGTAATTATTGTGTCATGTTACAACTTACAAACTCTTTAAGTTTTCAGTTTTTATGTTTGCATGGTTTTGTCTTCTTTTTTTGGATATTCGTTTTCCATGGGGGTATAGATATGCATGAATCATTTCTTTGCCCTCTTCCATTTGATCATAGAATTTAAGGATGTCACTCTGAAGTCAGACATAGGTGGATATGAATAACATATATTAGCTGTGTGATACTAAAAAAATTATTTAACCTTCTTGAGTACTAAAACCTCTCACTATAATGTCTATATTTGGTATCTATTTACAAGGTTGCTATGAAGATTAAATAAGACACTTTAGCATATTTTAGCATAAAAATGTGTTATTAAGATGAAAAATTATTTTTATAAAAATTTCAGGTGCATTATTATATACTTTTAAGCTTCTTGCTTTGAATGTACTGTCCTTCTGAGAAAAGGAGGGAAAGGCGCAAAAAGGGTTTAGGCAAATCTCACATGAGTATTCTCATTTCATCCAACCATACTACCCTCATGAGAAGCCAGGTTTCCACAGGAGAGCCCTGAGGGGCTGCCATCCTGTATGAGAAGATCCTCACTTGTCTCAGAGCCAGTCTGATTGTGGGAGAAGAGATCAGATTGATTTGTGAGTGAATACTGGGGAAGAGGCTGGATCGATGAGCCTAAGACAGGGTTCCTGGCTCCCCTTAGCCTACTGGAGAATACAGAGGACCCCAAAGTTTCTTCATATTCTTGTGGAAAACCAAAGATATGCTAGATGAATAGACTTTAGCTGGAGCTGAGAATGAGGAGATTGCAGTGTACAGGGATTTGATGTCCAAAAGGAGAAAAGTTAGGAATTCATCATCAGAAACCAGCTTAATGTTATTTAGTACCTGAAGCATCTCAAGATATATCAATTTAGGGACCACAGAAATGATGAGACCTAGCTTTTTAAATAATCTGCCTGGAAAGGCAGAGTAAGAGCTTACATGTAAGAACATGAAGTTTTCTTTGGCCTCTCTGCCGTCTTCCTTCTTCACCCTCCATAAGGTCTATTGCGATTCCCACCCCAGACATGCAGAGGTCATCTTGAGAAGCCATGAGGGCAGAAAAATTTAAATCTGAAATCCTGAGCATTTATCTGAAATCTTAAATCAATTAAGAGAGAATTTAAAACCAAAAGTAATTAATAATATTAAATGGAAAGTTTGAAGTTTTTAAATCCAAATTTTACTTATTACTATGCAGTAGGTTAAGTGTTTATACAGACCATGACATCACTTATAGAAAAGTAAAGAAGTTATTGCTTCTCTCTACATCTGAGTTGTATGTGAATCTGACATGATATCAGATATATTATTTCACTGAAATCAAAGGACTTTTTTACTGCCATCTGCATGAACTAAAATTATGTGTAGGAAGACAATGTTTCTACAAAAGCAGAGAGAATAGGCCCCCAAATACAGGATGGACATATGTACTTTAAATAATACATTAAGTATATATCTTTTAAAATAACTACAAATACTCTATCTAGGATATAAAGCCAAATAGAACCAATCATGCATTTACTATAATAAATTGACTGATCGTTCCCTACAGGCATAATACTTTGCAGAGCGTTTTTGAAAAATCCAAGTTTTCTAAGAGAAACCAGAATTCCCTTTTATTCAATAACTTCTCATTATACCCCTCTACAACCTTCAACTTTATTTTATTCATGTTTGCTCTTTTTTTTGGTCTTAAAATAGACTTTGGTTAAGCCAGCTGTTCATAAAACTGAGAGGAGAGAAAAAAAAGCAAGCTCAGGAAAGCACCGTGTCTGGCTTCGATTTTGCATACTTGCTATACTAATCAATATCACAGTAATTAAAATCATCCATGATTAATGGGCGGGCATTTTTATAGGGCACTGTTGTCTGCAAAAGCATTTCACAATCTATTTTGTCTAACTGCCCAGTAGGAGTAAGCCCCAAGTCACCAGGCTACCTTCTGTCCTTTTTTTTTTTTTTCCATCTGAGCTATTCCTGTCTTTGGAATACCTTGCCATAGGATGCGATTGTGGATTTCCCCTCTTCTGTGTGAAAAAAATCTTTTTCTCTCAAAGGCAAAGACTGCTGCTAGAATTTAAAGATTGCCACTTATTTTGCCAAGTATTCATTGAATTTACCTTCTCTCGATACAAAAAGCCCCCCTGAGATATCAGGACTTTGAGAGGCCCATGTATAATTTTGCTACCCTAAGGCTGTACCTATTTGCATTATTTCTTTCTGGAAGACAGAATAGTCAATGCTATAATTCTTCTCTAGTCTAATCGACTCTAGGCTGAGACTCTAAATTTTGAGTTCTAATCCTGGCACTGAGATTAATGTAATCATGGAAAATTGACATTTTAACCACACACCAAAAAAAATCAGTTTAAGTTTTAGGAAGGTAATTCCCTTAAGAAGATAGTAAAACAGTAGGCCAAGCCATTGCTTGCAGTTACTTAAATAAACCAAAATGCTTAAAGTAAATATTCCTTGGATACTGGACTGTGTTTTTGATACCCCTTTATCTTGCATTAATGTCAACAAGGATTTTTGTGCTTACAGCTGCTGAGAAAAATAAAAGACTGCACAAAAGCCCTTTGAGGGCTTTCGAGGATTGACTTTCTGTACTTCATCACAAAACAGTTCATAAAGAATCTAAATTTATAATCCTGGATACAGTGCTTTTCATGAAGTATCAATGAGTAGTCATTGGTCAATTTAAATTTCATTCTTTGTCTGCAAATGATTTGCACCTTTCCTTTCAGACCGTACATACTTCTTCTTCAGAAATCTTTAAAATATTCTTTAAGAAGACAACAGAAATCATGTGAAAATTATATAGCCTTGAGAGTTTTATTAACGTGATTCTTGATAATTTGCTACAGAGTTTTTATAGCTTAACTGCAGTACTATGAAGTGTGAGCTATTCAGAATCTGAATGAACCTGCAATTCATTCATAAATCATTTCACCACGTATATGTAGAAACTCCATGTTAGAATCAGAGTGGTTAAACTCTCTCTGGCTACACAAAAATCCAACAAAATCACCTTTTGAGGCAAAGCTTGTAAGGGAGCTCAGTACCTTGGTAGAGTTTCAGCAGTATCTGTAAGTAGGGAGAGCAGAGGCAGAAAAGCTATATGCTTTTAGAGCCTAGTTTTAGGTGGATCTTTTGAAGCAGGGGCTTCATTAAGATAAGATCCATGATTTAATAGTTGAGGATTGACAGACACAGTAAGGTAGGAATTTTAAGTTGAGAATATAAATAATCTTGAAATCCTAGGTAGCAAACAGTTCTTTGACGTTATCTATTTAGAAGTTGAATAATTTGTCATTTGTTAAATGATTTCATGGGAAGTTCCTAAAATGAACAGTAAAGTTATTTAAAATCTTATTTTCCTGGGCAAGAATTCCCTGGAATAGAAAAAAACATGTTAATGAGAGTAGTTAAATTGTTAAATCATATCATCTTGACTGTAAGATATATGTTTATAGGGGCCAAAAATAAAAACAAAATTATGCATATATATAATATAGAAAACAGAGTAAACAATATTAAAAATAAAGAGTAAGAAATAGAACAATTGGATTACTTAAATAGTGTAAAGTACATTACTGCTTCTATGTAGAAATTTGAAGTGCTTTCAATCAATTTTTACTTGTACCACTTTCTCAATAAAGCTAGAATAGTAAACATTTAAACTCTATTTAGCCTCATTCTACATTTTGAGTTATGTCTACATTTCCATTCTGTTAATACATACTTTAGGCACCACTTTCAACACAGCTTCTTAGCCTCTGGTTCCCATGCTGCTTATGAATTTAAAATGTGGGAAATCTGTGGGAAATGTGGCATAAAATATGGGGCCTACTTCAATGCATTTGCCTTCTCTCTGGGATCCTGAAGAAACAGAAATAAACTCTCAAAATAGATTTTCTGTCTCCCAATCCCACCAACTTGTTCTGCATTAAAGCTGAAGATGTCTAATCATTTTGTACAATATCTCCAGTGCCTAGTACAGTGTCCAGCTTATGGACAGTGGCCATTAAACATTTATTGAATGAATGAATCCAGTATTCTGTCTAACTTCTGCTTTCTAATTCCAAAAATATTGCCTAGAATTTTCTGCACTTTTTCCCACTCCTTTTTATGCGTTCTATGCTACCTGTGATGCAGCGAATAGATTGAGAACAAATCAATGTATTTCATTGATTGGGCAACAATGGCCGGTTCAGGGATAAACATGGGGTCTGATTTGGGAACGTGATGTCCCCCAAATCTTGGTTTTCAGGTGTTCTTTTTTTCACATGGTGAGACTGCAGGATGGTAGGCAGGATCTGCTACAGTGATCATGCCACTCTGAGGGGAAACAGCCTTCTGAAAACGAAGGCAACCCACGGAAGAGCACAGCTTGCTGATCAATACAACCTGGATGCTCTTTTGTTAGACTCTGAATCTAAGCCGTGCCTGACGGACTTTTCAATTATGCAATCCAATATATTCATTGAATGTTTCAGCCAGTTTTGATGGAATAGTTATGAGGATAAAAGTAAACAATGTAACTAAGAATACCTTAAAAAGTTACATAATAAAAACTATAGGGCACAGTAAATACATGTCTTTTTAAAATTTCTTCCTTCATGCCTTCCTTCATTATACTTCTAGAACATTGATATTTCTTTAATATTAACTTAGAGTATTGAAATTATTACACTGGACAACATAACATTTTATATTTATAGGGAATTATTTAAGGGCAACTTCAAATTCATTTCCCGCAAATCTCTTACTTAACAATAAAGAAACTGAAGATCAGAAAATAACTTGATAATAGACATAAAAATAGTTAATGCTGACCTAGAAATTGTGCCTCAGTCTTTTAGCTTGTTAACTACAGACCCTTTTCACTATATCACACCAGTTCTCAGTTACTATATGTTTTGCGTTTTGGCACATATCGTGATATATTCTGATTAAATGTTCTTCATTTTCCAGATCATTTTTAAATAATCATCTCCCAAATACTCACCATGGACAAAGATTTAAGTGTAATCTTATTTTCTATTAATCTATCACCAATGATTTATTAATCATGCATTGCAGGGTCTGCACTGTCAGTCCTGGATGATGAATGTAAAATATTCCACATTACTGTGGAGGTAATACTTATAGGAAAACTAACAAATAACACCACCAACAACAATAATAATAATTAATAAATACATTATGAGGTAGATCCCTGTGCAGTTGTAATCCTCATAGCTTTTGCCTCCAAGCCTGTATCCTTTCAAGTTCCCACCTTAAAATATCTGGTAAACTGATCTGACCAAAACTGGTACAAAGTAATCCCAGCTTCTTTATTCACCGCTCATTGAACTGATAGTGTGCAAGCTGGGCCCATCATATTCTCTCTCTTTCAGGAGATCAAGCTCAGAGATACTAAGAGACTGAACCATTTAATAATAAGGAACTGGTCTGCAAAATCATGTGTTATCAAGAAGGGACAGATCAGGAGAGTTTGTCTCTCTTATTGTTCATGACATTGACATATCCACTTTTCAATGAGACTTTGTCTTAGAATCCTAGTTGGGCATTCAAACAGCTGTAATATTCTTTGATTTAAAACTTGGGACATATGAACTGGACTAAGGAGCATTTTTCTTTGTAATTCACATAAGTTTTGGTTTGTTCACTGTTTGACTGATGAGAAAATTATTACATTTTGCTCAATGGAGCACTTGGAAGTACATAGTTTGTACATAAACAGATTTGTGGAGGAGCAGGACTTTATATGCCATGGTAAGAAGGTTCAGATTTAGAGCCAATAGTGTTAATACATTTGCTAAAGTAAAAATCGTTCATATTGTCACATAAAAGTATTGATTTAGATTATATTGTATGTTTTTGATGGGCTGAATAAACTCATTTTCATCTGGAAAGCAAAGGTTTTTGTTGTTTTCATTTTCAGAACACTAAGGAATAAAAATGGACCCACAAGATATGCAGGGAAAATCTTTGTATTAGATGTTGAACCTTTGAGAAGAGGATGTAGAAAACACAGTTTGCCACTTGAAAGTTCCTCTAAGTAAGAAAATAATTCCTTACTTGGTCTAATTTTACTTCTTTGTCAAAATTGAGCAAAACATTGTCAGTGGTCACTGAGGTTTGCCTGTGCAGTTGAAAAGATAGGAAGTAGGCTCCGGTAATCTTCGTGCCTCAACAAAAGAGATTAAAATATTCCAAAGGTGCCTATCAAGTTAAGGCCTTGTGCACTATTGGAGAGTAAAGAAGCAATATACAGGCAGAAATATCAGACCTGAAAAGAGAAGGATGAATATTCTGGCACTAACTAGAGTACTGCAATTCAGTGCTGGCTTAGTTCTTCACAAGATGACCTTCACTTCAGACACCTGCTACACTTCAGGTATCCCCAGACAACCAATAATTCTAACCAACTGGCTACATATTTGGAGGTTCCCACTAACAACCACCTCCTGTTCAATAATTCTGAGTCACAGGACTCAGAAAAGGACTAAATTTGTCATGCCATTTTTATTATAAAGGATACAAGTCAAGACTAGCCAAATGAAGGGACACGCAGGGCAAGGTCTGAGAAGTTTCAGAATACAGAGCTTCTGTGTCTTTTCCTTGTGGAATAAGTGTTCATTACCCTCCCAGCATATCATTTCATTCCTAACCAGGAAGCTCTGCTGTGCTCACTGTCTAGAGTTTTTGTATGGGCTTCATTATGTAGGCATTATTGATTGAATTCTTGACCATATGATTCAACTCAGCCTCCAGCCCTTCTATCCTTCTGTCAGTTGAAAGGTTAGGCTGATATCAAGTGGCTCAAAGCTGTAACCCTCTAATCACATGATTCATATTTCTGGCATAACGTATCCCTATCCTGGCTCATCTCCTCAGCCCAGACTCAGGTATGATCTAAGGGCTAACCATGAACAACAAAGACACTCATATTATTTGGAAAATTCCAAGTATTTAGAGGTTATCCCCCAGGAACCAGGGACAAATATCAGACATATGCTTTATTATACAAAAAAGAGACTGAATACATTTTCAAGGAAAAGCAGAGAAGATATCAAAGAAAAGCAGGGAAAAGATGGGGTAGTCGGAATACTTAACCTTGTGTTTGACTCCTTTATAAAGTTTTATTCTTTATTTTTGGGCATTATATATCCATGAGGTAAAAACATCTACTTTCATTAGTTTCCATTCTGTTAATCAAATCATCTTTCTTATTTAATCGAAACTCATGAAAACAAACCAGAAAAGCAAGACTGAGCTAATCCTCAAATAATTTATAGGGCTTTCAGTGGTACTTAAGAGCCTTAGTAATATTCCAGATGGAAGAAAAAAGCATGAGTAAACATAATTAGATTCAGTGTACATGAAATGTGTAAGCATCTATGACTACTTTTATAGTAACAGTGTCTCTTCGGAGTTCTGTATAAACTTAAAAATAATAAAAAGAAGAACTAGTCTGCCTCAGGAAATTTAGCAGATTTCATGAAGCTTTTTTTGGATACTACAGGAACTGGAGCTGTTGATGTCTCCGTACTAGCTCCAAAGTAAGATAGTACGATCAAAGGTTAAAATCTTCTTCTAAGGCAAGTTTTCACAATATTTTCCTAAACTTAACTACATTGTAAATAGTAACATCTTACATTACTTGATCACAATTATAGAAATCATTATTGGGAAAAAACGGGATAATGAGGCTTATCCTTTATTATCTTTAACTTTCAAATGTCTGTCCTGGAACACCCTGTCCTTTTGAGCACCTCTCTCTTTGTGACATTTAGCTCAACTTCTTGACACTCAAATAATTTCCTGTCCATACTACCATTAAGCATCAATATTTCAGTTGAATATGTAAATGACATCGATCTTCCACAGCGATGACAAAAAGCAAGGTAAAGACTCTTGACAAATGACCTATCTAGTTATTCCTGGTCACTCTATTCAAAAGATAAGAAATAGTAAAGTGACGTACTAACACTACAACTTGAGAGCGCAACAGTGTACTAATTTCATGTTAGATTCCTAAGTGGAGGAGCCAGAATATTCCTCCACTATACTTGAAGCTGCTTTGTTAGAATTTGGTAACTACATTTAGCACATAGGCTTGGGCGGAACAGTGGGAAGAACTCATTGCAGGGAGTGGTAAAAAATACAGATGAAAATATTGGATAGAGCAATCTGTTAAGGACTTTGAAAGCAAACCAGGTAATTTAAACTTGTTATGATTCATATTGTATGTATTTTTCCCCTGGAGTAACTATAGAGAGCAATTTAAGATCAATCTGGAAAGAAAATGTAGGAAAAATTGGAAGGGAAGACAGAACAGCAAGTTAAATGGTTGTGGGAGGTTGATGAAAAATGTGAAAATGTATTCCAAGAAGACACAGGAAATGATATTCAGAGCATAAGAGAAGGAAGTAATTTTCATCTTTTTCTCTCAGTAGTAATTATTATAATTATTAGTAAGTTATTTCCCCATAAATCTAGCTTTGTCTGGATACTTCAGCCTGCTGAGACTCCTGTAGTTCTTTATTGCTTCTTCCCAAGGACAAATAATTTATGCTGTGGCTAAAAGCCTTTTCAGCATGTTCAGGTTATAAGGCAGGTATAAGCAGTCTGTGAATGCAGTTAGGCATGATAGACATTCCATTTTTCTTCAATCCTCTGCCTTTGGAGATGACAATCGTGTTTTCCTTCTGTGCCTCTCCTGTTTCCTCTCCATTTTCTTTTGGAAGAAACTGAGAGTTATTTGAATTATATTCTTTAATATATGCCGGATAATATGGATGTACCAAAAAGGGAAAGCCAGATTATTCTTTACTCGAAGACCCTTAGAGTTTTTATGGACACTCTTAATGTAGTATGACTGCCCAAATAAGAAGTTTTTGAATTATTATTATATTTGTTAAGAGAAGAACTCATCCAAATGGCTACAATTTTGAGTCCAAGGGAGGTCAACTATTGCAAATCAGTTTGCAAATATGGTGTAATAAGAAAAGCATTTCATTCTCTGAATTTATTTTGACCTTTTCCCTCTCTGTTAATTGTTATACTTTCTATATCTTTGTCCATAATGTTAGAGTATCATTAGGTTCTAATTAGTACTCTTCTTGTATGCTATCTGAAATTTTTAGCACCGTGAATTATATAACTCTAAGTATACATGAAAGTATAATATTTAGACCAGTAAATAAAACTTGATATTCCATTTTAGATTTTTAAAGTAACATGCATCTACTTAGTGATATAAAGCATTTTGGTAGCTCTTTTATTATACCTGTCCCATACTTTTCCTAACACTCTTCTCCCAATGTGTACGTGTGTATGTGTTGTATGTGAATATACGTATGTGTTTCAGTCTTTCTAGGGTGTCCTTGGAATGTAACTGGAAAATGTGAGTTATTTAATCATAAAACAGAAGCATGTCCTCAATTCATTAACTGAAGATTGATTTGCCTATACTAATAGTTCTTGGTTGGGTTGTATCATAACCTAGAGATATTTTGGAAATTTCATGGAGGCAGGCTGGAAATTTCTGATGAGAGAATTTTGTGTGTCCTAATAATTGGGAGCAGTTGTTACCGGCATTAGAGTTTGAGTCAGGAGAGAACCATTAATGTTGACAGAATCACAAAATGAAGAATACTATAAAGTTGCCCACAACTTTCAAATATCCCTCTAGATATTCTAAAGGTGAAAACCTTATTTATCATCCAGTCCTAGAACCTAACTGGTTTATGCACGAGCACTTTTTTTTACACAGTTTTATGTGGACCGAATTTTTGAAAATGTAATTACTGTGTAATTTGAAGACAGAGTGTCTTTTTCTTTAATTCAGAATTTTCACAAGATTTATCTGTTTTAGAATAATCATGTTAATGAAAGGAACAATGGTTATGGTATTTGAACCTCCATACAATCTTCCTGTATCCTTCTATAGTCATAATAATTCATAATTATGGATGTTGTCATGTTCATAATAAATCTGTTAATGGATTTAAATGTCTGAATATTGTATTAGTTGATTTACATATTGAAGTGTATATTATTTAATGATTTTTTCCCCCACAGTGCATGCTGCACTGCCCATCTTCCCCTTAATAGCCTATACACCTGTACCCTAGCTGCTATGGAATTTGACTGCTAACCATTCAAAAAATCATTTTGGGGGATAGAGCAGAGTGGTTGAACAAAAGCCTATTCTGGGCAAAAATATCACATTTTAACTAGTTACACACAGAAAGCATGATAAGGACCAAAAATCAGGTGAGCACTCATAGTACCTTGTTTTAACTTCATGTTGCTAAAAGAAGCACTGAAAAGGGATAGAAGAGAGAATCTTGAATTACTAACATCACCCGCCTCTATCCCCCAACAGAGAATCTGTGCACATGGGACAGTAAAAGCACAGATACTAGGGGACTTTAACTCAGTGCTGCCCTGTCACAGCAGAAAGCAGAACCAGCTGTGCCTAGCTGATGCCCACCCATACAGGGAGCATTTGAACCTGCCCTAGCCAGAAGGGAATTGCCATTCCTAGCAGTCAGAGCCTGAGTTCTGGCAAGCCTTGCAACCAGAGGCTAATGTACTCTGAGGCCCTAAGGAACTTGAGTAGCAGTCTAGGCCACAAGGAATGCAATTCCTCGGCAAGTCCTAGTGCTGAACTGGGTTCAGAGCCAGTGGCCTGGGGGTGGCACATGACCTACTGAGATAGCAGACAAGGCAGCTAAGGAAGTACTTATGTCACTTTGCCCCCATACCCCAGCAGTGGCCACATGGCATGGCGAAATCTTCTTGGGAAAAGGAGAGCACAGAGATTGTGAGACTTTAAATTGAACTCAATGCTGCCCTGCTATAGCGGAGAGCAAAGCCATACTGGTCTCAGCCAGCACCTGCACACACAGAGAGCATCTGCACCAGACCTAGCAAAGGGGAATCACCCATCACACATGCCACTGGCTGGAACTTGAGTTGCAATAAGTTGACAGGCCTCACTAACACAAGCTAAAGTGCTCTAGGATTCTAGGTAAACCGAAAAGCAGTCTAGGACACAAGGACTGCAATTCCTAGTTAACTTCTAATGGTCGGCTGGACTTAGAGGTCATGGACTATGGTGACATATGACCTAAAGAGACATCAGCTGGCATGGCTAAAGGAGTGCTTGTGCCATCTCTCTGCCAGCCCCAGGCAGTACAGCCTGCAGTGACAAAAATGACTCATTCCTTCTGCCTAAGGAGAGGAGAATGAAGAGTAAAGAGGACTCTATCTTGTGTCTTGGATACAAGCTTAGCTACATGCCAGGCCCTAGCTCATGGATGACATTTCTAGACAAACCCTTGTCCAAAAGGGAACTCGTTGCCTTAAAGCAAATTACTCAGTCCTGTTAGGTTTCATCACCTACTGACTACAGAGCCCTTGGGCTTTGAATAACCAACAACAATACCCAGATAATAAGCCATGGGCCTTGGGCTCTGAGATCTACTGGCTTCAGATGTGACCCAGCATATTCCCAGATGTGGTGGCTATGGTGAAAGACTCCTTCGGTTTGAGAAAAAAAGGGAGAAAAGGAAAGGGAACTCTTAGATACTAGCTGGGCCACAGTGGGGTAGAGCACCAAGGAGACTCCTGGGGTCTCTGAGTCCAGGAATGGGCTCTTGATGAGCATTTCTGGATCATCCCTGGGACATAGGGTGACACTCTTCCTAGAAGGGTAAATCCCAGACCTAGAAGCATTCACCAAAAGCTGACTGAAGGACCCATGGACTTTAAGTCAACATTGGTGATGGACTGGGAGAACCCCTCATAGACTGGTGGCAGTGATAGCCAAAGGGGTAGCCTCTTCAGCCTGTAGAAAAGAAAGGGAAGAGTGAGAATGACTTTGTCTTGTTGTTTGATTGCCACCTTTAACTCAGTGCTGCCTGTCACAGCAGAAAGTAGAACAAATGTGGTGAATAGTATACCAGTAAATTTCTGAGGGTTTTGACTCTAATACCTGCCTCCTGAATAGCATCTCTGAACCTACCTGGGATCTAGGGGAACTCACGTGGATGGCTTCACCACCTGCTGATCAGAAAGCCCCAGGGCCTTGAGTGAACATAGGTGGCAGCCAGATAGTGGTTACAGTGGGCCTGGGGTTGAGACCCAGTGCTCTGCTGGCTTCAGGTATGACTCAGTGGTGGTGGCCACAGGGATGATTGTGTCCCCCTACTCCCAGTTCCAGGCAGCATAGCACAGACAGATTCTGTTTGTTTGAGAGAAAGTTAGGATAAGAACAAGAGTTTCCAACTAGTAAATTCCAACTAGAAAATTCTTCCAGATCTTATCTAAGAACAACAAGTCAGTATCTCTACAAGTGTGTAAGAATCACAGTGTTATTGAGTTTGGGGCCCAAGTCCCTTTGAATCCTTAGGAATCCTTCCCAAGAAAGATGGGTACAAACAAGCCCAGGCTGTAAAAACTACAAAAAGTCTACCTCTTCAATGGCCAAACATTAAAGAACATCCATAAACATCAACACCATACAGAAAAATATAACCTCACCAAATAAACTATTTAAGTCTTTGGGGAATAATCCTGGAGATACAGCAATATGTGACCTTTAAGAGAGATAATTCAAATTAGCTCTGTTGAAGAAATTCAAAGAAATTAAAGATAACACAGAGAAAGAAATCAGAATTCTACCAGATAAATTTAATAATTTTAAAGAGATTAAAAATACTGGAAAGAATCAAGCAGAAATTCTAGAGTTGAAAATGCAGTTGACATACTAAAGAATACATGAGTCTCTTAATAGCAGAATTGATCAAGCAGTAGAAAGAATTAGTGAACTTCAAGACAGGCTATTTGAAAACAGAGGAGACAAAAGAAGAAAAATAAAAAGAATGAATCATATATACAAGATTTAGAAAATAGCTTCAACAGGACAAATCTGAGAGTTATTGGCCTTAAAGAGGAGGTAGAATGAGAGATTTAGGTAGAAAGTTTATTCACAGATATAATATCAGAGAACTTCCCAAAACTAGAGAAAGATACCAATATGCAAGTGTAAGTAGGTTGCAGAACACCAAGCAGATTTAACCCAAATAATACTACCTTAAGGCATTTAATAATCAAACTCCCAAAGTTCAAAAATAAAGAAATAATCCTAAAAGCAACAAGGGAAAACAAACAACATTCAATGGAGCTTCAATGTATCTGTCAGCACTTTTCAGTGGAAATATTGCAGGCCAAGGCAGAGTGGCATGACATATTTAAAGTGCTTCAGGAACAACAACAACAACAATAGCAGCAAACAACTCACCTTTTTACACTAGAATAATATATCTGGCAAAAGTATCTTTCAAGTGTGAAGGAGAAATAAATACTTTCCCAGACAAACAAAAGCTGAGGGAATTCGGTAACACCAGACTTGTCCTATAAAAAAATGCTAAAAGAAGTTCTTAAATTTTAAAGAAAAGTACATTAATAAACAATAAGAGCATCTGAAGGTGTACAACTCACTGGTAATGCCACATAGAAAACCAGAATAATACTGTAACTATGATATGTAAACTACTATTATTTTAAGCTGAAAGACTAAATGATGATCAAATCAAAAATAATAACTGCAACAACTTTTCAAACACGGACAATAGAATAAAACTTAAAGAAAAACAACAAAAAATTAAAAAGTGGGGGGCGAAGTTAAAGGGTAGAGTTTTTATTAGTTTACTCTTTGCTTGTTTGTTTATGTGATAAGTGTTAAGTTGTCATCAGTTTAAAATAATAGGTTATAAGATAATATTTGCAAACTTCATGGTAACCTCAAATCAATAAACATACAATAAATATACAAAAAAAAAAAACCCCAAAAAAACAAGAAATTAAATTTTACCACTAGAGAAAATCACCTTCACTAAAAGGAAGGCAGGAAGAAAGAAAAGAACAAAGAGAAGACACGATACAATCAAAAAACAAATAACAAAATGGCAAGACTAAGTTCTTATTGATCAATAATACACAATGTAAATGGACTAAACTCTCAAATCAAAAGACAGAGTGACTGAATGAATAAAAAAGCAAGACCCAATGATCTGTTGCCTGCAAGAAACACATTTCACCTATAAAGAAACATAGACTGAAAATAAAGGAATGAAAAAGGATATTGCATGCCAATGAAAACCATAAAAAGATCAGCAGTAGCTATTATATCATACAAACTAGATTTCAAATCTAAAACTGCAAGGAGAGACAAAGAAGGGCATTATATGGTGATAAAGGGATTAATTCAGCAAGAGTATATAGCAATTGTGAAGATGCATGAACATGACGCTGGAGCACCCAAACATATAAAGTAAATATTATTAGAGCTAAAGTGAGAGATAGACCTCAACATGATAATAGCTGGAGATTTCAACAACCTACTGTCAGCACTGGACAGATCTTCCAGACAAAATATCTACATAGAAACATTGGACTAAATTGGCACTATAGAACAAATGAACCTAATGAATATTTACAGAAAATTTCATCCAACTGCTGCAGAATACACATTTTTCTCCTCCACACAAGAATCATTCTCAAGGATATGCCATATGTTAGATCACAAAACAAGTTTTATAGACATTTACACAATTGAAATAATATCAAGCATCTTCTTTGACCACAGTGGAATAAAACTAGACATCAATAACAGGAGGAATTTTGGAAACTCTACAGACACATGGAAATTAAACATATGCTCCTGAATGATGAGTGGGTCAATGAAAAAATTAAGAAGAAAACTGAAAAAATTCTTGAAACAAAAGAAAATGAAAACATGACATACCAGAACCTATAGGATACTGCAAAAGCAATACTAAGAGGGAAATTTATAGCTACAACTGCCTACATCAAAAGTAAGAAAAGCATCAAATAAATAACAATTGATTTAAAAAAAAAAACTAGAAAAGCAAGAGAAAACTAAATTCCAAATTATGAGAAGCAAAATAAAATAATCAGAGCAGAAATAATTTAATTTGAAATGAAAACAAATTAGAAAAGATCAACAAAATGAAAAGTTAGTGTTTTGAAAAAATATAAAATAGGCAAACTTTTAGGCAGATCAAACAAAAAAAGAAAAAGACCCCAAAAAGAAATTGGAGATTAAAAAAAATTACAACTGATACTACAGAAATTCAAAGGATTATTAGTGGCTACTATGATTAAATATATGCCAACAAATTAGAAAATTAGAGAAAATGAATAAATTCCCAGACACATACAATCTACCAAGATTGAAGGAAGAAATCCAAACCTAAGTAGATCAATAAAAAGTAATGAGATTGAAGCTCTAATAAAAATTCTACCAGTTAAGAAAAACCCAAGGCCCATTGACTTCACTGATGAATTCTACCAAACATTTAAAAAAGTACTATCAATCCTGCTCAAACTTTTCTAAAAAATAGAAGAGGAGGTGACACTTCCAAACTCATTCTTAGAAGCCAGTATTACCCTGATACCAAAACCAGAGAATAACACATCAAAAAAAGAAAACTGCTATATTAATCTCTGATTAATATTGATGTGGAAATTCTCCACAAAATGCTAGCAACTGAAATTCAACAATATTGCTAAAATATCATTTATAATGACCAAGTGAGATTTATCTTAGGGATGCAAGGATGGTTCGACATATGCATATCAGTCAAGGTGACACATCATATAAAGAGAATTAAAGAAAAATTCCTATGATCATTGTATTTGATGATAAAACAGGATTTGATAAAATTCAACATCCTTTCATAGATAAAAATCCTAAAAAAAAAAAAAACTGGATATAGAAGGAATGTACCTCAACATAATAAAAACTGTATATGACAGACACACAGGTAGTATAATATTGAATAGGGAAAAACTGAAAGCCTTTCCTGTAAGATCTGGAATGTGACAAGGATGCTCACTTTCACCACTGTTATTCAACATGTTACTGAAAATCTAGAGAAAGCAATCAGACAAGAGAAATAAATAAAGGGCATACAAACTGCAAAAGAAGAAGTCAAATTATCCTTGTTTGTAGATGACTTGATCTTATATTTGTTATAACCTAAAGACTCCATGAAAAAGTGATTAGAACTAATAAACAAATATAGTAAAGTTGCAGAATATAAGATCAACATACAAAATCTATAGCATTTCTGTATGTCAAGAGTGAATAATCTGAAAAAAAATCAAACAAATAATCCATTTTACAACAGGAAAAAATAAAATTAAATACCTAGGAATAAATTTAACAAAAGAAGTGAAAAATCTTTATACTGAAAACTATAAAACACTGATGAAAGAAATGGAAATGAACACACAAAAAAGGAAAGATATTTCAGGTTCATGGATTGGAAGAATCAATATTGTTAAAATGTCTGTGCTATCCAAAACTATCTATAGATTCAATAGAATCCCTATCAAAAAACCAATGACATTTTTCACAGAAATAGAAAAAAACAGTTGTAAAATTTATACAGAATCACGAAAAACCCGGAGTAGAAAATATTATCCTGAGCAAAAAGAAAAAAAAGCTGAAGAAATCACTTTACCTCACATCAAATTATACTACAGTGACAGTAACCAAAACAGCATAGTATTGACATAAATGCACACACAGTCTAATGGAACAGAAGAGAGAACACAGATACAAATTCACACACCTACAGGAAAGTGATTTTTGACAAAGGTACCAAGAACATACGTTGCAGAAAGAACAGTCCCCTCAATAAATGGAGTTGGGTAAACTATATATCCCTATGTACAAGAATGAAACTAGATGCCCATATCAGGGTATCTCATACATTCTATTAATATATACACCTATTATGTACCCACAATTTTTAAAAAAAATTTATTTCAATGAATTGCCTTTGTCTGAAATGGGACCTCCCTCAACTCATCAAAGAAAGTCCTCAGCCAATGACTAGCTGCCATTGAGGTTAAAAAACCCAGCCTTTTGCCTTGAGGTATGAACAATCCTTCAGTTATGATCTGACAGCAATATCTAATATGGTAGTCACTAGCCACATGTGGTTATTAAATTTACATTTAAACTAATTAAAATTAAAATTCTAGTTCTCAGTCTCACTAGTTACATTTCCTGGACTCAAGGGCCATACCTACTCAACAATGCAGGTAAAGCATATTTCCAACATTACTGGAAGTTCTACTGGATAGCATTACTCTAGAACATTTCTGCCTAATAAAAATATGACAGTCATATCTGAAATTTTAAATTTTCATGTAGCCACATTATAAAGTCAAAAAAGCTGGAGAAAGTAATTCTAATAATATATTTTATGAACCCAGAGCATTCAAAGTAGTAGGTTTAAAATATGTAATCAGTATTAAAATTATTCATATATTTTACATTACTTTTTCACTGTAAACCTTTAAACTCAGAATATATTTTATACTTGCAGCAATTTAGTTGTCAACTTGACAACCACATTTTCACTGGAAATATTTGATCTAGATTTCGATTTTATAAAATTTACAATTGAAAAAGTAGGTTCATGTATTCAAGTTTCTCCAAACATATGTAAACATTTTTCAATGACTGAATAGAGTAAATTTTAAATTTTAAATTAATTAAAATAAAACAGTTCAATTCTTAAGTCACTTTAGCCACATTTAAATGTGCAACAGTCCCAAATATCTAGAGGCTACTGTATTGGATAATGCAGTTCTAGAGCAATTTGTAGTATGGGGTTGAAGCTGTATTCCAGTTGACAGGTACATGTCCTTATGCAGCTTCTACTTCTCCCCTTTCCTGAATCCCTCTCTCCCTTTCTCATGAAAACACTCCCTTAGTAAATTACATATGCCCAAGTCCCTGTGCCAGACTCTGCTTCTAGGGAACCTGACCTAAGACATTAATTTTTTATTCATCTCATCTATTAAAGTTAATATATTACATTTATTTTATGTATGTCTCTATAGCAGCTATACATTTCATTTCAAGAAGAAAAGGAGAGATTTTAAAATATTTTTATTTTCTTAAGGCATTAATCTGAGGGTCTGAGAGCCACTTTGCTATAAATATAAATGTGAGTTTATATGTTTACATTTTCATTTTGATGTATTTTATCTTCAGAGCAGGTCAATCAGGATATTTTTGATATTCAGTAAATATAAATATTATTACAATATAAAATATAACATTGCTAGCAATATTACTTGGCAATGGTCAGAGTCATTAAATGCGGAATAGCACTGCCGACCATCATTGAACAATTGGACCATAGATTAATTCAATAAAAAAATGAAGACTCAGCATAGTTTTAATCTCCCTCCATTAACAAGCTCCCAGAATCAAATCATGGCAATAGCTTATGTGACATTTCATATATAACATACGATAACTGAAAAGGGGATATTTTTCATTGTTTGTAATTATACTTATCACAAAAACCACCTATGAACAGAATAGAAAAATAAAAGGAAATATAAATCCTTTGAAGGAGGTTATAAGAAAACATAAAGCTGGGCCATATGGGAAAAAGCAGAATCACTCTAACTTGCACCAGAACAGCCTTAGCATTACAGGAGATGTGTCTGTTACTTCTTGAATGCTTTTATTCATAATCATTCTCTTGTCTTCTCACATATCATAAGTAAAACGTATGGGCACAGTAGAGTGAGCAAAAGTTTTGAGAACAGTTAGTTATCTAAACTGTTTTGAACCTCATCCTTATATTTAAAAGGAGATGATAATAGCTGTTACACTGGATGGTTGTTGTTGTGTATGTGAATTAAATGTGACAGTTTACATTAAATTATATCTACATTGTTATCTAGATAATTAGTAGAAGATTAATGTGAGAAAAGTGAGTACTTGGGCTTTCAGGATAATAGGATCTACCGACAAGGCTAGAGACTGTAATAATCTGGCAAAATTGCTGAAATCTTTGCAACTTTCTAAGTCTGAGAGAGTGGAAAACCTTGAGAAATAAAATAGGTTAACATGACTTTTATAAAGAACATAATGGGAAAAGAGAATCTTACAAGTCAGCCTGATCTGCTGACTCCACAGACCTCTTTGAGGTGCTCAGGAGGGGAATGGCTGTAAAGAAGCAGAAGGCATTGCTCAGAGATGTGCTTGGTGAGAGTGCTTCCAATGATTGATGCTGTACGGAAGTCTATGGTTGGAAGCTGATGAGGCCATTTACCTGAAAGTGTTGACTCAGAAACAGTCAATTTATGAAGGCTAATGACCATCATAACTAGTAACCTCCTTCATTTAATAACAAAATTGACACTTAATTGAGATAGTTTGTGATGTTCATGAAAACATAGTACCTCTGAGCTCATCTTAGCTTGTCTATGAGTTTTGCCATCATAGTCAAGAAGGCTGTCTGGCTTTTCTAAAAGTGTGAATTCAGGAGCAACCATTTGGTCACTGCCAGAAGAGACTGTGCCAACAGAGCATTTTGTAACTGATGGGGTATTACAAATATGGTCATGAAGTGCAGCCACACAGGCGGATGAGGCATTCTCAATCAGCATGGTACATCTGCCACCTGGCGCTGGGAATGCATTGAGGACGTTGATGGGCATGTGTAGTTCCAGAAGGTGGAGACTCTACAAATAAGAGAAAATTTTATGGGATAGGGTTTTATTTACATTTTATTGAAAGTTTCATGGTAAAACACAGTTGGATAAAATCTTTTAGCACTAAACATAGAAAAATATTCACCAATGACTGCTCAGGAAACTCCACTGGTTTCTGTTCTGTTGTTTGACTCTTATTTTTACCCCTTAGTTATAGAGTTTGTTAAGAAAATTCCTTTTATATTGCCAATATTTCCACAGCTGACAAGTATTTATTTTAACTTAACATTTTTCAGGGTTATTAGTAAGTCACAATTTGGCATATCTATCATATTTTTATAGCCCATAAAGAGTGTCATTTATTAAATTCCTGTAGACTAAAAGGTATATATCTGTTTTGGTCTATGTAAGCTTTTGTAATTTGTTTTCTTCTATTAATTTACAACTTTTATTTTAAGTTCACGGGTACAAATGCAGGATGTGAAGCTTTGTTACATAAACATGTGCCATTGTGGTTTGCTACAAAGATCATCCCATCACTTATGTATTAAGCCCAGCATCTATTAACTCTCCCTCTTTCAGCATCACATCTCACGGGCCCCAGTGTGTGTTGTTCCATACCATGTGTCCATGTGTTCTCATCATTTAGCTCCTACATTTAAGTGATATATGTGGTATTTGGTTTTCTGTCCCTGTATTAGTTTGCTAAGCATAATGGTCTCCAGCTCCATTCGTGTCCCTGCAAATGATATGATCTTGCTCCTCTAACGGCTGCATAGTATTCTATGGTGTATATGTACCACAGTTTCTTTATCCATTGAGGGGCATTAGGTTGATTCCATGTCTTTACTATTGTATATTGCTGCAATGCACATACATGTTCATATGCCTTTATAACAGAATAATTTATATTCCTTTGGATATATACCTAGTAATGGGATTACTGAGTTGAATGTTATTTCTGCTTCTAGGTCTTTGAGGAATCATCATACTGTCTTCCACAGTAATTAAACTAATTTCCACAACCTCGCCAGCATCTGTTGTTTTTTGACTTTTTAGTAATAACCATTCTGATAATTAGATGTTTTGAAAACACTGTGATAAATCCCCTGCATATATTATCTCATTTAATCCTCATGACAGCCCTACAAAGGAGTGCAGAGTACTGATTAGGAACAGTCAGACTGTATGGCTTCAAATTTTGCAGCTCTTCATTTGGTTCTCCCAATATCCAAAGGACTGTCTCCCTCCTATCTTTAGATTACTACTCAAACATAAACCAGTGTGGGCTTCCTTGATTACCCTGCACAGAACAGCACCCTTCATAGCCCCCTCATCTGCTTCATTTTTATCCATAGCACCTGTCACCATTTAATACAGTTTATTTTTATGTTTATTTGACCATAGTTTATCTCCTTCTAATACACTATACAGTCTATAAGGGCAAAGACTTTGTTTTAATAATGACTATATCTGTAGTACCTAAAATTGTGCTTGACTTATAGTAGACAAAAAAATTTTTGAAAAAGATTAATTGGTTTTCTCCAGCACTAACCAAAGCCATATGGAATTATCTGCTTCTGTTATTCTATTATAGTAAATATTTAGAGTGTTGTTTCAATTGATCTATAGACATACATGATTTAATAAAAACACAACTCTCTATTAAACAGTAAAGTTATGTTTTTGCACTTGAATCAACAGGCATTATATGAAGAGGTGTCATTCTGATTTTTATCTTCTGATTCTTCTATCAGTAGAGACCCGCTGATCGTCTTTAGTTCACAGGTGATTGGGTTAGTGTTTTATTTTTAATCTTAGTTCTCGTGTTTTTGTATTTTAGTTGCAAGGAATTTGCAAATATCCATTTGCTAAATTTAATTACTTTAATGAAAAAGCATCTCTTACATTACATTACATTAATGAAAATGTATTTGAAAAGCGTTTTCTGATGCTTCCTGCTGCAGTATTATTCTCTCCAGTGCACCAACTGAAATATGTTTTTGCTTTCTTCCCTTTCAACCCTGAACCTTTGTGAACCATATTTTACAGTTCCAGAATCACTTTTTTCATATGTTTACAGTTTGAAATTCAGTGTCATGTACCTCATTGTCAATAAGATAATATTTTTCTGGGTGTACCGAAAGGCTGGAACAATATTAGAGGAACAACAGGAAGGAAACTTGTACAAGGCATACGGTGAATTTCACATATCTCTTAGGAGTATAAGCACATGAAGAAGTGAAACAACAGCCTGATCTAAAGTGTATTATGGGAAAATATTAGGAGGAGTGATTAATTAATTATGCGTGGGTATAGTGGTGAAAGAAGGTGTCACAACATACAGGATTACGAAACTTCAGAGGCTGTAACATTTGATTTGTCCTTAAAGTTTAGAGAGTTGTATATGTGCATGAGGGAGCAAGTGGGCAGCAAGAGTAAATGAAGAAAACAGCATAAGCAAAGTATGTTTGTTGACTGTAGATAGTATTTGCAAAGCAGCCAATGCAATGTCTGGCACATAATAATACTAGAAATTTTATTAATTTTATTATTTTCACGAACATACAGTCTATACAATTAGTTGAAATTCTAACTGGGAGCATGAGTTCAGGGTCTGGTCTGACTTCAAAGCCTGTGTTTCTAAATATTATACAATATTATACCCTGCCCCCAACTATGCATACTTTTACTAACATCCTTTTGCTACTGACATCTTAATGCATTTGTCAAGATCCTAACTGAAACTAATACATTTGCCTAACAATGTTTAAAGGGGTTAGTTTAGGACTTGATAATAAAAAGGTTTTTGAGCATGAGTGATACTACAATTGACACACAGATTTCATGATAATATTAAAAAATAAGGCATTTCCCAGATAAGAGCAGTTCTTGCTTGTTTTCTCATTTGGCATGGTGGTGCCTTGAGTGACAGAAAGAACATGTCAGTTCCTTCTATTAGGAAAAATAACTTCCTGTTTGAGGTCTCTGTTAGCAACTGATTCCTTATTTAGAGAATGGCACCTTCTATATAAGACATTTAATATTTCATTAATGGCTCAGAAGTATTAATTCATGTTTCAGGTTGTATTCTCACATCTTTGCAAATTGAGTGGAATAGCCCAAAGTAATTCCATTCAGTCCCGCTCAAGTGTAAGGTTAACTATTTACGGATCTAATCTTTGTCACAGAGAACTTAATCACTGAAAAAGGAGAAAGTTTTTCCAAGGGAGTAATTTTGTCAAGGACAAGTAAAGTTTCAGTTTACAGATAGATTTTAGTCTTTCTGGACAAATAAAACAGTGATGTGTTGATTTTCATGGGAAGTATTCATGGAAAAAAAACAAGAAAGACGGTTACTAAAAAACTCTTCCAGCTCACGTGCAGCCCTCACTCGAGTGTCTGAATGGTCTCTAGGTGCTGTGTGGCCCGCTGCAGCTCTCTGTTGAGATGCATAGTGTTTACTAACATGGAATTTGACAGTCTAACAAAGCTGCCTCCACCCCTGTAACCTGACTTTTCAAGTTTGGATTCTGATTGATTACCTCTCTCTTTTATCTTTTTTTGAGATGGAGTCTCGCTTTTGTGGACAGGCTGGAATTATAAGCTTGGATTCCACTGACCTCTATTTATTTATTTATTTATTTTTGAGATGGAATCTCGCTCTTGTCGCCAGGTTGGAATTTCAAGTTTGTATTCCACTGTCCTACTCTATTGATTGATTGATTGATCGATCGATCGGTTGAGATGGAGTCTCCCTCTTTCGCTAGACTGGAATGCAGCGGCACCATCTCAGCTCAGTGCAGTCTCTGCCCCCCCGGGTTCGAGCTATTCTCCTGCTTCAGCCTTCCCAGTAGCTGGAACTACAGGTGCCCACCATCACCCCCGGCTAATTTTTGTATCTTGTAGTATAGACAGGGTTTCACCATGTTGGCCAGGATGGTATCCATCTCCTTACTTCGTGATCCGCCTGCCTTGGCCTCCCAAAGTCTAGGATTAAAGGCGTGAGCCACCAGGCCTGGCCCAATCTCTCTGTTTTTAAGGCCTGATACCTCCCTTCCTTAGACTGCAGGAACTCCCAGATCAAAATCAGCAATTATTAACGTGGTTAGTATAGCACCATTGAGATAGGTAAGGGAAGGAACAACAGTTTACTTTTTTATAGAAGATATACAAATCTATAATTCTCTACCTTCTGATTATTTTTTGTGGTCTTTAAACTGGAAAAGAGCTACGTGTGATCCATGTAAATACAGATCCAGTTAAAAATATATTTTTCCTATATTACTCAAGTATATTGGTTTTGTCTTTTCTGGCCTCAAAGAGTTACCAGCCTAACTAAAGGGGAGAATTGGGAGACAAATTAAAGGTGATCACATGAAAGTAATGGAGCAATATCTTCTGCAAGCTAGAGATGGTGTGGAAAGAAGAAATTTAAAAAGTGCAGTTTCCCCTATTGTCCTTTTAGGTATTGTTCATCTACTTACTTTTACTTTCTTTAATTTTTACCTATCTCAAAATTTCTTCTTCAGTTGCTTTTGCAAAAGTCTCATGTTTCTTTAAATCACGTAGTAAAATATACTGAGAATCTTTTACTGATTTCTGATTACTATATATGTGCAACTATGGTTTGAAGGTGCTTGTAGATAGGAGATTTAATTGGGAAAAAAAGAAGAGCAGGCTGAAAAAAAAAAAGAAGCTTTCTTATGTACATGCTAAGGTGTAACTAAAATTTAATTACAATAAAAATAAAGTAACAAATTCGCAAAAACTCCAATGGGGGAAAAAAAAAATTCTGTAGCAAGCTACAGAAATCAATTAGCTATGTTAGCTTGGAAGTCAAGAATTCTAAATAAAGTTGGGAGTTATTATAAAACTATTCCCCATGAGTTAAAATGCACTATGATTCTATATTGTAAGAGACAAGTAAGATTCTAGAGAAATACAATATAGATCAAAGAGATGGTCTTATTGTATATAAAGTAGTTAGATTTTATCTGAAGTGCTATAAAATATAGTCCACAGGATGCCTGAAGAAAGGTGTAATTGTCTGTAAAGGTATAAAACAAGGTAGACTGACAGGGTCCTAAAGATGCTGTGTGAGGAACGTGGGAGTATTTACAATGGTCAAGGAAGAAAGTGTACTGACACACAGGACATATTTCAATTTTATTCAGGAATTAATTGAACTGTGTTCAGCTAGCCATGTTTCATTGATCTTGATTTGGAAGCTAATTTCTAAAAATTTAGAAACTTTTCCCCCTTTCCTCATCTTTATATTTTTATCTCAGTAACAAAAAGAGTTTGATTTGGAACCTCCCACCAAAACTTTTCTTTTTCTCTCTTTTTTTTTCTTTTTTAAAGTGCCTACCTTTGGTCGTATCACCCTTTCAGTCCTTTTGGCTGATTTTTGGTTGCGTTTATCTGCAACTTGTTCAATGAATCATCCTATTGTCTTGCATGTCCTTCTATAATCTGCCCACAGTAATCAAACTCTAATCCAAAAAGGCCTCCTGAGCGCCCAAAGATGCAATGATTTGCAAGGGTGTTCATACTAAACAACTCTATTAAATAATAAAATAAGTTGATAATGAAATAGAACACATTGCAATGAATCTGTGATTTAAAGTACAGTCATTTGTCTTGCTTTCATTAAGCCATTTTACCTGATGTAAATACAGCAAAGTAATTTACGTGTTAATTCCTCTCCTTGTTTCTGGATTCTTTCTTACTGATAACTGCAATTAACTTTGGTCAGTAATATTTCAGTATTACAAATATTTTTGGAAATGGCTAATTCTTTAATATCATTTAATGGCTTTGGGAAATTTTCTGACTGTTTTCATCCTTCATTTTATAGACCTGCAGTTTTTTGTTTTTTTTTTTTTAAGCTAAGGTAGAGGTTGAAAAGGAAACTTGATTTCCAACTTGCTGTAGCAGTCTGAGAGCCGCAGTGGCCATTTTTATCTTGCTTCACGAAATACTCAGCCTTGTGGAGTGGTGACATTTAGTCATGTAGATGCTTTTGAAGGAAAGGTTCCATAAATAATCTTGGGAATCAAGCTTTGAGAGTGAATCAGGATGGCACTAGCAAAGCATGTGGCAAAGCCCAAGGCTGAAACATATTTTATTCTTAATAGTTGCAGGGTAATAAAGCAGAGCTGATGACTTAGCGTTAGCTGGGATTAAAGAGAACAAGGGAAAGCATGCTGAAGTTTCCTGGAACATTTGTTCATACTTCCATCTACTAGAGGATGACACACCAGTCTCAGTATTGCCTGGAAAGCAGAGTTACCTCTTACGGCAGGCTGAATAATATCCAGTGTCACCCCAAAGATGGTTACATCTTTATTCCTGGAGCCCCATAATTTGTTAATTTACATGGCAAAATGGAATGGAATGAAGTTTGTATATGAAATTATGATTGCTAATCAGGTGGCATTAAAATAAAGGGGGTATTATAAAGAGAGGGCTATGAAATCACAAAGGTCCTTAAAAGTGGGAGAAGGCCTTGGAGGGAGTCAGTGAGATGGCAGAATAAGGACTTGTGTCAGTGTTGCTGGTTTTGAAGATTGAGTAAGGGGCCATGAGGCAAGGGAAGTAGCAGACTTCTAGAAGCTACAGAAGTCAAGAAAGTGAATTCTTCTCTAAAGCTCCCAGAAAAAATTGTAGTCCTACTGACAATTGATTTTAGCCAATTGAGATCCATGTGGATTTCTGGCATACAGAATTATAAAATTATGAATTTGTATTGTTTTAAGGCACTAAATTTGTGATAGAATTTTACAGCAGTGACAGAAAACTAATGCACTCCCTCCAACCCCCACTTTATCTCTTTGGCCAAATCATCCCTTTCAGCTGAAATTAACATGAATCCACTTGGTATATGAATCATGCACTTACTTACCTTTTAGTTGAAGGGTCTTTCTGGAATTTTCTTTTATTTCTCTAAAACCTAATCTAACCTCAATAGTGTATTGTAAGGTTAATTACTGATTTTCTTAAATGTGTCAAATTCCTAAAATTCTAATCATTCTTATTATTTTGCCAAACTGTGGATAGTTCTTCCTACCTTATTTTGTGCAAGATGCTGGTCAAAGTCCTCTAACAGAATAGCTTGCATTATTGATTTAAGTTCTCTTTCCATTTGGCTTTCTTAATTTCATCATCAGAATTAATTATGTATTTATCAGTTACTTTAATTATTTGCTTGTATTTCTAATATAATACTTTTCACAGCCTGCCTTACATGTTGTGGAACAAATTACTCTCCCAATCTCCCAGAGCTGCTCATGCTTGTTAACACTGCTATGGAGAGAGAAAGACTGAATGTATTCATCAAGCAGTGCTACACTGTGTAAACTACTGACCCCCAAATATTAGTAGCTTACAGCTAAGAAAGTTTATTTCTCACTTGTGCAAAATGTCCATCAGGGAAATATTTCCTATAGTTGTGAAAGAAAAATCAGTGAGCACAGGCAACCACTCCTTACAATGACTCTTAAAACTGCTGCCTTAAAATGACCCACGCCACATTTGCAAATACTACACTAGCTAAAGAAAGTCACCTTACAAAGCCTGTGCACAACAGGGCAAAGAAATATCATTCAAGAGGATAGTGAATATTTAGAAATGATAACTGAGTCTTCCACAATGAACTAGTCTTCTCTGGAATGCGGTATAAGATATGAATGTCTGTGAGAACATGTTAGAGTACAGTGTGTTTGAGTAATCTAGTGAGGAAAGAAAAAGTGAGCAAAGGAACAATGTGCTTCAAAGGTACTTGCTGTGTGGCATTGATGTATTCGTGTTTAGGGAGAGTGAGATACAGGCTGTGGAGGTAGAGAGAGAAAAAATAAGACTTTTTAGCGGTTTCTGTGTATAGCATGCTTATGAAAGGGAGAGGTGTCCACGGAGAAATTTATAAAGTTGTCCAGAGGAGTTGTTTGTGAACGTACACTGATGCTGCACAGAGCTGTTTCAAAGCCTCTGCAATTAGACTACTGTTTATTTGAATGTGTAATATGAAGATACCAAAAATGGGCCTTCACTTATACACATTTTTCCGGTTTGCTTCTTTTCACTTACTTAACTGTCATGACATTGTGAATGTCTAGAAGGTTAAAAAATAAAAAGAATCCAAACTGTAAAATTAGCGAATAATATGAAATAAAAATGACAATCTTCTTATAGCAGTAATTATACATCAAAAGAGAAGTTTTTTTTAAAAAAAGAAAAAGATATTGACTCTCATTATGAACACTTAAGTAGTTAGCAACTTATATGAGATATAGAAAAAGGAAAAACATACAGAAAAATTAAAAATAAAAGCATGTAAAAAGAAATATCAATAAAATGTGAAGTGAATCTCAATAAAAGAAAAAGTTGAATTCACAAAATTCCACAGTAGTACAGACACTCTTCTAAATCCCTGCTCAGACTATATGCTCTAAACTTGATTTTGAAAAATTATATGCATATTTAGATTTGTTTATTCCATTGTTATTTCATATTATACTTAGAGAAAACAGTGGTCAATTACTATGTTATAATCATACTCAAGAAGGATGAAATGGGGAGATATGAATTTAAATTTATTACTGGGGTCTGGAGGTTTATCTATAATGTAGGTGACTAATAACAGAACATGGTGACATAATATTCAATGTATCCAAATAGTGCTTTCTTCAAGGTAATTCCCCATTTTCTGCATTTAGAGGAAGCATTGAAAATAATTCTGTTTTTTGGTTATATTACTTATTTAGAGTATAGCATTCTGAGGAGAGTGTATTTTTCTTGTGGTTTAAACATGTCTAAATATTTCCTTGCATCTCAAAGGAATTAAATCACCTCACACTTTCTTTTTTCACTCCACACTTTCTTTTATCATGAAAATATTTTATTTTTATATAAAGACTGGCTTTTATCAAAGTAATGCAGATACAAGACCTTGATGCTTTTAAACTACATTGATTCTCAAGTAGCTTTCTGAGAACACTGTTGAACTCAACAAGGATGATCTGAAGTCTATGCTCAGAGTTTACTTTTCATTCAGGTCTTTGGGGGGTCTCTTCAAGACCGCTTGCTCACAGGGATTTACAAAAATTCCAGTGAAATGAAATTTAGAACAAGAAATAGCCTTGGCTTACTCACAGTGGCAATGAAATAAACAATTCTTTGTGAGGCATTCGAAGGAAAAGACAATAAATAGAAGATAGACTAGCTGTAGCCCTTTTGTCCTTTCGGGATCTTTTTCTTTTGAGTTTTGCAAATTTTTCACATGACAGAATTTAAATAAGAGTACACAAGAGAGGTGTGTGTGTGTGTGTGTGTGCACATGCGCACGCCTGTGCGCATGTGCATGTGTGTGACTGAAACAAACAACTGAAAGCAGTTGGGTTGTATAATTTTAAGAAAAAGGATTTTATAGTGTGTAAAGTTAAGAAAGCTACCCTATTCTATTTAGTTTTTTAAAATTTTGCAACCGCTTTCCACTCAGCATCTTTGTAAATTCAGTGTCTTCACTTGTAAAAGGGAGGAAACAGAAGACCCTAACTAAAAGGGTTATTACAATAATTAATTAAAATAACATTTCTTAAGTACTTAGTATGTTATATAGCAAACACTCAATATTTTTAATTGTTGCTATTTTTATAACTTGATATAGTTGAAAAGTATTTCAGCCATACAGGAAAAGTTCAGGAATAGGAACAGTACAAAGGACACCACCTTTATATAGATTAAATTACTACAAACATTTTCCATTATTTCAATAAGTAAACTACAGCCCTTTACTACTAGATAGTTCTGTGTATTTCTTAGGAATACTATATTATCATATATAATCATAGAACAGTCAAAAACTGTAAGTGATTTAATAGTGTTAGCTAATCTACAGACTGTATTTCAATATTTTCACTTGAGTAATCTCCCTTATTGCATTTATTTTTGTACCAGTGCAGAATACAGGTCTTGTATTAACTTGTCTATTTATTTAGTGTTTTTAATTGTAAACCATTACCCCAGCAATGTCTTTATGACATTGTATATATTCACCATGGAATACTACTAACCATGAAAAAGTATGAAATTGTGTCCCTTGCAGCAACACTGATGTAGCTGGGGTCTGTTATCCTAAGCAAACTAAGGCAGAAGTAGAAAACCAAATATTGCACATCATTCTCACTTACAAGTGAGAGCTAAATCTTGGGTTGTATACAAGGACATAAAGATGGAAACAATAGACACTGGGAACTCCAAAAGGAGGAAGGGGGAGGGAGAGGCAAGGGCTGAAAATCTTCCCATTGAGTACTGTGTTCACTATCTGAGTGACGTGATCAAAAGAAGCCCAAACCTCAGTGCCACACAATATATCCTTGTAAGAAAATCTTCATGTGTGCCTCCTGACTCTAAAATTAAAATGGGAAAAAATAATAAAAATAAAAATACAGTATCTACTACTTGTATTCTACAAATAATTCCTCAGCCTAAGTTGTCTTGATGTTTCCTCATCATTAGATTTACATTATTTATTTCTTGCTGCAATAATAGGTAAAGTTGTACACTTCTCAGAAAATCACATTTGAGGGCACATGGCATTCGTTTGTTTCCATCGGTTATATCAATTTGGAATACCCCAACAAGGGGATGTCTGATTTCTGTATAATTTACTACATTCTCCCTTGCAAATAATAAGCAATTTGTGAGAAACACTTTTTTTTTTAGTTGTATTTTGGGCTCTGGGGTACATGTGCACATCCTGCATCCTGCAGGATTGTTGCATAGGTGCATACATTCCGTGGTGGTTTGCTTTCTCCATCCCCACCCCCCATCGCCTACATCAGGCATTTCTCCTGGTGTCATCCCTCCCCATCTTTCCCATTCTCCTGCTGTCTTTCCCCTCCCCTCCAAACCCCAGTAGCCCTGTGAGTGTTGTTCCCTTCTCTGTGCTCAAGTGTTCTCATTGTTCATCACCTGCCTTTGAGTGAAAACATGTGGTGTTTGGTTTTCTATTCTTGTGTCAGTCTCCTGAGAATGATGGTTTCTAGATTCATCCATGTCTCTACAAACGACATAAACTTGCCATTTTTTATGGCTGAGTAATATTCCATGGTGTATATGTGCCACATTTTCTTTGTCCAGTGTATCATTGATGGACATTTGGATTTGTTCCAGGTCTTTGCTGTCGTAAACAGTGATGCAATGAACATATGTGTACATGTGTCTTTATAATAGAATGATTTATAATCTTTTGGGTATATACCCAGTAATGGGATTGCTAGGTCAAATGGAATTTCTATGTCTAGACCCTTGAGGAATCGCCACACTGTCTTCCATAATGGTTGAACTAATTTACACTCCCATCAACAGTGTAAAAGTGTTCCTATTTCTCCACATCCTTTCGAGCATCTGTTGTCCTGATTTTTTAAATGATCGCCATTCTAACTGGTGTGAGATGGTATCTCAATGTGGTTTTGATTTGCATTTCTCTATTGACCAATGATGATGAGCATTTTTTCATATGTTTGTTGGCCTCATAGATGTCTTCTTTTGTAAAGTGTCTGTTCATATCCCTTTCCCACTTTTGAATGAGTTTGTTTGTTTTTTCTTTGTAAATCTGCTTTAGTTCTTTGTAGATTCTAAATATTAGCCCTTTGTCAGATGGGTAGATTGCAAAAATTTTTTCCCATTCTGTTGGTTGCCAGTTCACTTTAATGATTGTTTCTTTTGCTCTGCAGAAGCTCTTAAGTTTAATTAGATCCCATTTGTCTATTTTGACTATTGTTGCCATTGGTTTTGGCGTTTTAGTCATGAAGTCCTTGCCTGTGCCTATGTCCTGAATGGTGTTGCCTAGGTTTTCTTCTAGGGTTTTTATGGTGTTAGTTCTAATGTTTAAATCTTTAATCAATCTTGAGTTAATTTTTGTATAAGGTATAAGGAAGGGGTCCAGTTTCAGCTTCCTGCATATAGCTAGCCAGTTTTCCCAACGCTATTTATTAAACAGGGAATCCTTTCCCCATTGATTGTTTTTGTCAGGTTTGTCAAGATGAGATGGTTGTAGATGTGTGGCGTTGCTTCTGAAGCCTCTGTTCTGTTTCATTGGTCTATATCTCTGTTTAGGTACCGGTACCATGCTGTTTTGATTACTGTAGCCTTGTAGTATAGTTTGAAGTCAGGTAGCATGATGCCTCCAGCTTTGTTCTTTTTGCTTAGGATTGTCTTGGCTATGCAGGCTCTCTTTTGATTCCACATGAAGTTTAAAGTGGTTTTTCCAGTTCTGTGAAGAAGGTCAATGGTAGCTTGATGGGGATAGCATTGAATCTATAAATTATTTTGGGCAGTATGGCCATTTTCAAGATGATTATTCTTCCTAACCATGAGCATGAGATGTTTTTCCACCTGTTTGTGTCCTCGTTTATTTCCTTGAGCAGTGGTTTGTAGTTCTCCTTGAAGAGATCTTTTATATCCTTTGTTAGTTGTATTCCTAGGTATTTTATTCTCTTTGTAGCAATTGTAAATGGGAGTTTGTTCATGATTTGGCTCTCTGTTGGTTGGTTGGTGGTTTATTGGAATGCTTGTGATTTCTGTACATTGATTTTGTATCCTGAGACTGCTGAAGTTGCTTATCAGCTTAAAGAGGTTTTGGGCTGAGACAATGGGGTCTTCTTAATATACCATCATGTCATCTGCAAATAGGGAGACTTTGACCTCTTCTTTTCCTAATTGAATGCTCTTTACTTCTTTATCTTGCCTAATTGCTCTGGCTAGGACTCCCAATACTATATTGAATAGGAGTGGTGAGAGAGGGCATCCTTATCTAGTGCCAGTTTTTAAAGGGAATGCTTCTAGTTTTTGCCCGGTCAGTATGATATTGGCTGTGGGTTTGTCATAAATAGCTTTTATTATTTTGAGGTACGTTCCGTCGATACCTAGTGTATTGAGAGTTTTTAGTATAAAGGTTGTTGAATTTTGTCAAAGGTCTTCTCTGCATCTTTTGAAATAATCATGTGGGTTTTGTCTTTTGTTCTGTTAATGCGGTGGATTGCATTTATAGACTTGCATATGTTGAACCAGCCTTGCATCCCTGGGATGAAGCCTACTTGATCATGGTGAATAAGCTTTTTGATGTGCTGTTGGGTTTGGTTTGCCAGTATTTTATTGAAGATTTTTACATCAATGTTCATCATGGATATTGGCTTGTAGTTTTCTTTTTTAGTTGTGTCTCTGCCAGATTTTGGTATCAGGATGATGTTGGTCTCATAGAAAGAGTTAGGGAGGATTTCCTCTTTTTGTATTATTTGGAATAGTTTCAACAGGAATATACCAGCTTCTCTTTGTATGTCTGGTAGAATTTGGCTGTGAACCCATCTGGACCTGGACTTTTTTTGGTTGGTATGCTATTAATTGCTGCCTCAAGTTCAGCCCTTGTTGGTCTATTTAGGGTTTCAACTTCTTTCTGGTTTAGTCTTGGGAGTGTGCAAGAGTCCAGGAATTTATCCATTTCTTCCAGATTTACTGGTTTATGTGCATAGAGCTGCTTGTCATAATTTCTGATGGTAGTTTGTATTTCTGAGGAATCTGTGGTGATATCCCCTTTATCATTTTTTACTGCATCTATTTGATTCTTCTCTCTTTTCTTTTTTGTTAGTCTAGCTAGTGGTCTGTCTATTTCATTGATCTTTTCAAAAACCCAGCTCCTGAATTTATTGATTTTTTGAAGTGTTTTTTGTGTCTCTGTCTCCTTCAGTTCTGCTTTGATCTTAGTTATTTTTTGTCTTCTGCTTGTTTTTGAATTTTTTTGGTCTTGCTCCTCTACCTCTTTCAATTTTGATGATAGGATGTTGACATTGGATCTTTCCTTATTTCTCATGTGGCCATTTATTGCTATAAATATCCCTCTAGACACTGCTTTAAATGTGTCCCATAGGTTCTGGTACATTGTGTCTTCATTCTCATTGGTTTCAAAGAAGATTTTTATTTCTGCCTTTGTTTCATTGTTTATCCATTCGTCATTCAGGAACAAGTTGTTCAGTTTCCTCAGTGCTTTTCTTAATCCTGAGTTCTAATTTGATTGAGCTGTGGTCTGAGAGACTTTGTTATGATTTCTTTTCTTTTGCATTTGCTGAGGAGTGATTTACTTCCAATTATGTGGTTAATTTTAGAGTAAATGCGATGTGATGCTGAGAAGAAAGTGTATTCTGTGTATCTGAGGTTGAGAGTTCTGTAGATGTCTATTAGGTCCACTTGGTCCAGATCTGCATTCAAGTCCTAGATATCGTTGTTGACTTTCTGTCTCATTTATCTGTCCAATATTGACAGTGTAGTGTTAAAGTCTGCCATTATTATTGTGTGGGAGTCTAAGTCTCTTTGTAGGTCATTAACAACGTGCTTTATGTATCTGTGTGCTCCTGCGCTGGGTGCATACATATTTAGGATATTCAGCTCTTCTTGTTGCATTGATACTTTTACCATTATGTAATACCCTTCTTTGTCTCTTTTGATCTTTGCTGGTTTAAAGTCCGTTTTATCAGAGACTAGGATTGCTACTTCTGCTTTCTTTTGCTCTCCATTTGCTTGGTAAATCTGTTTAAATCCCTTTATTTTGAGTCTATGTGAGTCTTTGTATATGAGATGGATGTCCAGAATGCAGCACACCAATGGGTCTTGACTTTTTATCCAATTTGCCAGTCTGTATCTTTTAATTGGGGCATTTAGCCTATTTACATTCAACATTAATATTGTTATGTTTGAATTTGATCCTGCCATGTTGTTCCTGGCTGGTTGTTTTGCCCGTTAGTCGATGGGGTTTCTTCATTGCTTCATTGCTCTTTACCATTTGGTACATTTTTGCAGTGGCTGGTACTGGTTGTTCCTTTCCATGTTTAGTACTTCCTTCAGGAGCTCTTGTAAGGCAGGTCTTGTGGCAATGAAATCTCTCAGCAATTGCTTGTCCATAAAGGATTTTATTTCTCCTTCACTTAGAAGCTTAGTTTAGCCGGATAGGAAATTCTGGGTTGAAAATTATTGTCTTTAAGTGTGTTGAATATTGGCCCCCACTCCCTTCTAGCTTGTAGAGTTTCTGCTGAGAGATCTGCTGTGAGTCTGATGGTCTTTCCTTTGTGGGTGACTTGACCTTTCTCTCTGGCAGCCCTTAGGAATTTTTCCTTCATTTCAACCCTGGTGAATCTGACAATTATGTGTCTTGGGTTTGCTTTTCTTCAGGAATATCTTTATGGTGTTCTCTGTATTTCATGGATTTGAATGTTGACCTGACTTGTTAGGCTGGGGAAGTTCTCTTGGATAATATCCTGAAGAATGTTTTCCAACTTGGATTCATTCTCCCCCTCACGTTCAGGTACGCCAATCAAGAATAGATTAGGTCTTTTCACTTAATCCCATAGTTCTTGGAGGCTTTGTTCATTTTTTTTGCTCTTATTTTTCTCTAATCTTGCCATGTTGTTATATTTCATTGATTTGATCTTCTATCTGTGATATCCTTTCTTCTGCTTGATTGATTTGGCTGTTGAAATTTGTATATGTCTCACGAAGTTCTCCTGCTGTGTTTTTCAGCTCCTTCAAGTCATTTATGTTCTTCTCTAAGCTGGTTATTATGGTTAGCATTTCGTCTAGCCTTTTTTCAAGGTTTTTAGTTTCTTTGCATTGGGTTAGAACATGATCTTTTAACTTAGACAAGTTTGTTATTACCCACCTTCTGAAGCTTGCTTCTGTCAATTCGTCAAACTCATTTTCTGTCTGTTTTGTTCCCTTGAAGGTGAGGAGTCGTGATTTCTGGGAGGAGAAGAGGTGTTCTGGTCTTTGATGGTTTTATCCTTTTTGTGCTGGTTTCTTCCCATCTTTGTGTATTTATCTACGTTTGATCTTTGAAGTTGGTGATTTCAGGAGGAATCTCTCAGTGGATGTCCTGTCTGTTGAGATTAGAGCTATGTCTTTTTTGGCCTGCAGAGGCACTGCTGGGCTGTCGGGGATTCAGTCAGGTTGCTGGGTAGGTGGTCCTTCCCTGGAGTTTGTTTGCAGATGAGGTTAGCCCCGTCTACCCAATGGTGTCTCTCCTTCCAGGAGCTCTGTCTTCCGAGTTGAGATCAAATTGGTATATTTGCTGCCAAGCTCTCTCACTTGCAGGCTTCACTTTGTGTTTTGTGGGGGTGGGGCCTGGCAGCCCTTATAGCTTATTTCCCTGCTTTCGACTCTGCCTCTTTCTGTGGGACAGGTTTGTCCCTCTGGCGTTAGTCCAAACTTCCTCTGACAACTTGCAGCACCTGGCTGGAGCCATCGCTCGGATTTGCAGTGACAACCAGCGGTGCTCTTCAGTCTCGTGGGGCTCTCATGGACTGTGGGCTGCAGGAAGGATGTGGTAAGCACAGGATCCAAATCGGAGCACCGAGAGGGTGAAGCCCCTGATTCTCCAAGCTGGTTGCAAGTTCTAGGTGGGGACATACGGTTGCACGTTCCAGGTGGGGATGCACCCCACCCTCTCTCGCTTCACCCTCCCTAGGTGGCTTTTGCCCTGTGACTCCTTCCCTCGGCTATTTTCAGTGTGCTACCAGTCCCACCAAAGCAAACCCGGCATTTCACTTGGAATCGTGAAGTCCTCTAGCCCTCGGCATCTCATTCACTGGGAGCAGCATTCTGGCTTTGCCTCCTCTCAGCCGTCTTGGCTGAGCACCCCCACCCCCCACCGAGAAACATTTTTGAGGCATGAAAATATTCTGTGCTCACTGAAATTTTCCCCCAAAGCTTATTATCCATTGATGATACTTAAATTAACAAAATTTTACTATATGTTTGCAAAATAATTTTTCAGTTATAATGTGCTTCACGTTTATTAGTTGGAACTTAGCCACTTCCCATTTATCAATTTATTTATGTATTTGTGTATGTATGTACATACGTACATAACACATGTATATTAATTATTGGTTTGGGTGCATGGATTTACATTTTTTCAATTGTTTGTGATTATTATACTTAATAATCTTGGTGTTCAGATTTTTCCAGATGTAACCAGTGGATCCCCTTTGATATAGTATTTGTGTCCCCATCACATGTCCTCATCATTTTTTTGAGAGCTCCTTAATTCTGACGTAGTAGCCCTGAAAACTCTTTTCCTTTAAGTGGGGAATAAGATTTAAAAAATCAGGATCTCTGAGTTGCCAGATACGTGTATTGTTACTGGAATATATTTGTTTATAGGGCCCTGCAGTTGTCAGAGATAGGAAATACATGCATACATGTGTATGACCATATATTTATATATCTATATCTATATCTGTATACATATGTATACGTAAGTACACATTCAAACACATATAGTAGAAACCACGAGCTAACCCCAGTCTCTCTAAGGTTAATTTCTTTCCACAAGGTTCTTTCTTCCCCTATTTTATATTTTTATTTCCCATCAACTCATTTACTTATTTTCTCAAGTCTATAATATATCTGAAATGATTGCAAAATTGCTTTGCTCATATGACTAACAAATAAAATATTCTAAGAATGACCCAGCATTTGTTTGTAGTAGTCCCCTCCCTTCACTAACTCATACTGTCCAGGATTGATAATAATCACCAAGCCAAATAATGCCTTTATAAATTACTTGAATTAATTTTTTTCTTCAGTGTGTTTATGATACTTCTTTGAAAAGAATTTATTTGTTGACTTAATATTTTTAAGGTACAGTCTTTTTTAAAAAAACCCTCATAATTATGCAAAAAAGGTATATTTAGATTAAAAGGTATATCCTTTCCATATTCCACTATTTCTCCTGCATCCTTGAAGGTAATAAATTTAATTGTTTTACGGTTTACTTTCTCTGTATTTCTTTTTGGAAAGATAAGCAAATGTATATATATTTTCTTACCTTTAATTTTAATTTTTTTGAGATAGAGTTTTGGTTTGCCAACCAGGCTGGAGTGCAGTGGTGCAATCTCAGCTCACTGTAACCTCCACCTTCTGATTTCAAGCAATTCTCTGGCCTCAGCCTCCTGAGTAGCTGGGATTACAGCCACCTGCCACCACGCCTGGCTAATGTTTTGTATTTTTAGTAGAAATGAGGTTTCAGCATGTTGGTCAGCCTAATCACAAACTCGTGACCTCAAGCAATCCACTCACCTCAGCCTCCCAAAGTGCTGGGATTACAGGCATGAACCACCACACCTGGCCTTATATTTTCTTTTCTTTCTCTCTCTCCATCACCACCTTCTTCTTTCTCTTCCTTTTCCTCTTCTTCTTCCTCCTCCCCCTCCTCCTCTTATTCTTCTTCTTCATCTTCATCTTCTGGCAGAGTCTCACTCTGTTGCCCAGGTTGGAGTGCAGTGATGTGATCACAGCTCACTGACTCCCCCAGGCTCAAGCAGTCCTCCTGCCTCAGCTCCTGAGTAGCTGGAACTACAAGCACATGCCATCACACCTGGTAAGGCTTATATATTAATATATATCACTTCATACTTTACTTTTTGGTTTTATAAGATCTCTTGGAAATCCCCTCATAGTTGTTTATAGAATTCTTCCTCATTTTATTTTTTTAAAGGCTTTATGGTATCACTTTGTTTATATGTACCATAGTTTATTCAGTGAATCTTTTGTGCTGGAATATTTAGCTGTTTTCCAATATTTTGCAATGATCAGTTATACAGCAGTGACTAACTTTGTGCATATGTATTTTTCTATTTTTGGAGGTGTTCCTAGTATATTCTTAGAATTGAGATTTCTGAGTCAAATATAAGTGCATATACAATTTTCAAAAGATTGCCAAACTCCTCCATATGGGTTGTATCAATTTGCAATCCCACCAGCACTGCATGAGAGTTCATGTTTTTCTTTGTTTGCACCAACAGTGTACTATCAAGCTTTTGAATCATTGCCAATTTGGTGAGTTATGATATTATGTTTAGAGAAAACTTGTGAAGTAAGCGTTATTATATTTGCAGCACAGATGAGGAATGATATTACATAATCTGCAAAAGCTCCATAGTAAGTAACTAGTAAAAATTAAAGTAGCCCTGTATCAGTCTTCCAGCCTGTATTTTATTAAAAGGAAACTAAAGATTTAGTCTTTCTCACAATTTCTCAGAAAAGTGGACAACATAGAGTTGCATGGTAGTAGTTAATGTCAACTGACAAATAAAAAGACATTAGTTTCCAAAAAGATAACAGGAAGTCATTCTTAATATGTCAAAGATTACAAAAATTGGTAATTTGAAGGGGATGAAACAGAGGCTTAGTTATGATAATAGAAACATAAAAATAGTAAAAGTAGATTGGCCATATAATTAATTGTCCATGCATGATTGCTTTGAGAGTAAAGGAGAACTAATAGAATATTTAAAATAATATTCATATAGTTCTAATATTTTGAAATATTTATTAACTAACACATTTATATGTCAATGAGCATATGAAATCTATTCAACAAGTCCTTTCAAAAATAAAATTGTTTCTAAAATATAAAAATAGCATAAATCCAAATATTTTAGAGTAAAAATTTTTCTATTGATTATCTGAACATTAAAAGTAACATACGTAGTACAGTTAATTTTTGATGTATATTTACATATTTTATAAGTATATTAACTTATAAAATGTTTCTAATACCACATTACATGCATTTTTCTAAAGATTGTATTTATCAAACTGATAATTTTGTGTTGGTGCAAAAGTAGTTGCTGTTTTTGCCTTTATTTTTAGTGTCAAAAACCACAGTTACTTTTGCAACAACATAATACATTTAACAAAATTGCCTGCTTTATTTTTATGGCAAAAGAGGTTAATAAATACATCTGAAGTTTTTGATACCTTCAACTGACCACTGTCTGTCTATGTTAATATTTCAGAGTGAGGAAACATAATCTATTCAGTAAGCTCAGAACAAATTCTGCTACATAAAAAAAAAGAATTCTTAGTTTTAATTCTTTAAATTGAAATATGTAAATATAGTATTTCAAATATTTTCACAGGCATTTTTTTGCCTTATTTCAGAGCAACTTTCTAATTAGTTTTTTTTAAAGGATAAAGCACATCAAATGTGGTGTCCCTATTTATGATTCTTTTGAGTATTTTACTAAGCGTAGATACTCTAAAATAGTGGATTTCAGTTTCTTTCTAGTTGTGCAGAAGATAAGGAATGTTTCCAAAAGTTGGTGTACCCAAAACCTACTTATAAAATTGAACTCTCATTATTTAATTTTCTTTTATAAAAATAAATATTATTGCCTTTCTATTTGCAATTATAGTTATCAATAATTTGAAGTGGCTAAGTGCTTCAAATGTTGAACTTTTATGACATTCTATTTGTTGAATATTTTACAAATTTCTCAGTGATTTCTAACAATATAAACTAACATTGGGTTAATTACTCACTAACATTGAGTTCATTATTGCACAGAACATGGCACAGTTGATTATTAATGAAGTAACCGGCAGGAGCAACAGTGTTGAATACTTTTTCCACTACTTCCAGAAACTAGAAGGAGTCAGCTATGCAAAGCTATTCCTGCTTGAGGATGGTTTGTTTCATTCAGTAGGACTCTCCATTTGTCCTCCAGTTGAAGTATTGGTTATGTTGTATCTGTTATAGTTGTCAGAGGCATCTTTGATGTTTCAAATGTGTTGAAGAGATAATTTCCTTAATTATAGGTTTATGAAAGTAAGAGACCAAACAAATCTCAAGTTCTGTTAATGCTTGATGACAATAATTCATTTAAAGGAAAACTCCTGGGCAGTTATTGAGTGGCATGGGATGCTGAGACAGCAGGTATTAATTGAATTGGTCCCTGGCAAATTAGGATGTATGGTCACTCTAAATGTAAACATCAGTGTAAATAATCCCTCTGTCTCAAATTAAGCCTTCTAGGGACTATAAAAATTATATAAAAAATAAATTCATATGTGCACTGTATACAGATTAATAATAATTCTTCAATCCATTCATTTATTCAGAATTCACTAGGCATGATGATACAATTATATGGATATTAATGAGATATTCTTGTGGTTGTTTTAAAATGTATTCACAAATTATTCATTACTCTTTTCAAAAGGTAGTGTCTAATATTCCTTTACTTGAGTTTGGGCTATACTTGATAATTCATTTCTAACAGAGAAAATGTGGCAGCGTTGATGATGTGTGACTTCTGAGACTTGGTCATAAAAGCATTTTAGCTTCCTTCTTGCTCTCTCCCTCTTGGGCCACTCATTCTGAGGGAAGCTACCTGCCATGTTGAAGAACACTTATGCAGCTTAACCAGTAACTGAGCACTATCCCTAATAGCCAGTGAGGATCTGGAACCTCCTGTCAATAGCCATGTATGTGAGCCAAGTTGAAGATGGCTCCTGATGACTGCAGCTGTGGTCAAATTTTGACTACAACCTTCAAAAAACCAAGTCAAAGCATTCAGCTAAGCTACTCCCTACTTCCTGGCCAATAGATGTTTATTCCTTTAAGATGGTAAATCTTAGGGTAATTTATTACACAGCAATAAATAACTAATAATGTTCTCAACTTAGAGAAACTTAAAAGCTGGTAGGAGCAATTGTATATAAACATAAATAACTAAAATGTAACACAAGATATAAACAAAAGGCTATAACTCTAGAGAAGAAAGGGAAATTTATCCTCAAAAGCAGATCGGGGAAGGCTTTGTGGAAAAAGGTTAAGTTGAAGTTGAAGAAAATTAGGATGTAGAGACAAAGAAATATCAGTAGGGATTATTATTAATGATGCAAAGATCCAAGCAAAGTCAGAGGCAGGAAACAGTGGGACTAGATTTAGGCAATTATGACTGTTTTACTGGGAGTGCAATTTAGAATATATGCAATCAAAGATAATGTTATTGATAGAGGTTGAAGTCAGCTTCTGTAGAGCAATGACTGTGAAGATATTTGATTATTATTTAATCTTCATTTTACACATTTCAAATAATAATTATTACAGATAAAGTAGTTTGTACAAAATAACTTCTTCATCTTAAAGTTACTTAATTCCAAATCTCTGATCTCTTAAGTGTTTTTCCAACAGCCTTTATCAGATTAGCACAGTTTAGCAAGCTGTGGCAGCATTAGGAATTATTAATCTTCTGGAGTAACCTCAGATGTGAATCTGGGACTTAGTACATCTGTCCATCTAAGTAGCGTGTATCAAAAGACATATTATCCAGGAAAAAATAGCATTACTTGGCTGCTAATCAGGAAATATAAATATATAACATCTAAGAAAAAATATGCCCAATCATGTTGATACAAGGAGACACATATTACCAGAGAGGGCAGCAAATAAAAAATAACATTTATATAAAACCTATTATGTTCCAGACAATGTCTAGGTACTGGTAGCAGGAGAAAAAAAAGGTCTTTAAAATTATTGGAGTAAGACATGTAATCAAAAAGAAGTATTAATGAAATGTATAGATATTCTGAGAAGTACAATATAGAGACTAATTGTTTTAAAAAGAGTAATTGAATTAATCATAATTAAGTAGAGAAATAAAAATAGCCAAGAACAAATATATCTTTGAAGAGGTCTTTAGAGGATGATGGGTGGACTTGTCAGCTGGTTTTATTTTTCCTAGTATTAGTTTTCCTGATAACACTGATTTTCAGGAGAATTTGAGATTTGTTATTTGCACCTAGCAATTTCTAATGTATTTTATCCCATTATAGGTACTATTGAATCTTGATTAGCTGCTATGAAGTCTAAAATTAGAAAAAAAATTACCAGTTATTACAGGTTAAAGAGTTTCTATGTTCTAGCTTAATGTTCTATTTCATTACCTCTGAAATAAAATATTTTATAGCAAGTTATATTGGATGTAATTAGGTAGGACAAAGATATTCTGGGATAAAGTTAAGGCAAAAAAAGACTCCCTAACTTCACCCTCTCAAATTGTATGTAAAAATACTGATTTAGGAAGAGAAATACTAATCATATGTTCATGTCTGAATAGAATGAATTAGTTTTTGGTATCTAAACATTCCTGCTGAGATCAATTAAAAGACTCTGAGTTAATGGAAAATCATAATGGAAGACATACGAGAGCTGTAAAACCATTCAAAATTAGAAGGACTAAGACTTTCAAGAAAGGAGTATTTCAGAGTATAAAGCTAATATTCAACATCAACTTTTTATTTGGAAACACTTTATAATTTGGGGGATGACTAAGAAGTTTAAAATGTAGATTTACCCTGGGAGAGATCCACTGCTGGGAGAACATTTCAGCTGTGCTTTTGTTATTCAATATTAGAGTGACAAAAATTGAAGGCTTGTGTTTCCTTATACACATAGCTGTTTCACTCAAGCCATTTGCTGAATTAGGAATCCGTATGCGTGTGGGATGCTAGAAACTAAAGGAAAAACATAAAGAGTAGAGCATCTTTCAATGCAGATAAATATATGTTGGAAAAAGAGCACATGGTAAAGAGACAAGTTTCTCAGTTAAAAATTCTGAATTGCTAGCTTTAGAAACAGGGGTAAACCAGAGGTGGATTAATTTTTAATAACACTTTCATGTGAGCATCCTAGAATTTCAACTCAGTATTCCTAATTGGATTAAGGTGAATAACTCCCTAGTATAAAACCATAAGAAAAAATGTAAATCTTCTCTCATAAATGATATCATAATCTCAAGCCGTTGAAGGATTTATACAACATTATCTAGAAAATAATTTAAAAATTACAAGATATGTCAATAGAAAAGATCATATGACTGGACAGTAAAAAGATAAATAAAACATCTTAGGAACAGGTACATAAATGATCTGAATAATAGAGATAGCTAACGACAGTATTAAATAATTATCATTTGTAATTCTATGAATATAGAGAGAAAATTTGAAAGTAAAGAAAATACTAAAATTCTAAGTAAATATAACTTATTATATTAATATTTACTTTATAAATATATTTATATATCATATGTGTATTATAATTATAATAGTTCTTACACTTATATTTAAATTAATTAAATTTATATAAGTAAAACTTTAGCTTCTCAGTTTAATTAGTCACATTTCAAGTTCGCCATAGCCACCTGTGACTATTGGCTACTATATTTGACTGCACAGATAAAAAATATTTCAAAGATGGACAATGAAGAGTAACAGTCTGCTTGGCCAAAATTGGTAGCCAGGAATTACTTCCCAAAATGGGGAAAGGGTAACTGAGACTTCCAGTGGCCTATACCATGACTGTGGAATCCAGGCCATGGGAAAGCCACTTGACCTTCTCAAGACCTAGGGAGTTTCCTAGAGGGAGCTCATGTTGGGTCCCATACCTTTTCTGAGACCTTAGTGACTACGTCAAGGTGCCATTTTTAAACCTAGCTTTTGACAGACTACACACTGTCATGGTGCCTAACAGCACTGGGTTTGATGCATCAGGGGTGCTCTGGCTATCACTGCTAGGACTGAGGTAGAAGCTGGGATTGTTCCCACAGCTGGGGCTGAGAACCAAGCCAGGCTATAGCTGCTGGTTCTGGAAAGCAAGTAATACAGAACTCAATTTAGGTTATCAGTGGGGTGCAAGTTGCAGTGGAAACTTAGTTACAAAATGAGCAGGGACTTCTACAGCTAGGATTTAGGGAGTGATCCCCAGCAGGACAGGGTGATGAGAGACAGGCATATTCTCTGCCCATTGGCTCAGTCTGTGGCCACCAAGGCAGGCTCAACCCTTTCCAGTGGCAAAGGCTTAATGAAGCTGTAAGTGCCCCTCATCTAAACACTCTGCCTGTGGCCTGGATTGCCTTGTTCCCACCCACTATAGCTAGTGCCTATTCTCACCATTGGGAAGGATGAGCACAAGACCTCTCTGCCCAGCTTTGCCCCTCCCTAAGACAGGGCACATAGTCTGGGGCACTGGGGGTTTCCCAATCCAATCTACCGCCCTGGGAACCCAAACACTCCTCCCAGGAGGCTGAGGTTGAGCCTAAACCCTCAATCCCTACTACCTCAGCTGGCACCAACCTGCAAGAGTTACCTTCAGGCCTGGAGATTGACTCACCCATCTCAGCGCAGCCCATGGTAGCCACAACCAACATCAACACACACTGCTTGAGACCCATAGAATTGTCTTGCCACTGCTACTGCCATCACCTACAACATGCTGGCTGCCTAGGAGCCTGAAAACCCACATACCCACCCAGTCTGCTGCTGCTACTATCAGTATCTGAGCAAGGACCTGGAAGTCCAAGAATTGGCCTACCAGTAACTGTCAACACTGCTACCAGTGTAAATCCCCCTGAGACACAAGAATAGTCACTCTCAGCTCACCACTGCCCCGACTAGAGCCTGAAGACTGGAACACCTGGCACTCTAGTCATCAGCACAACTTCACTACAGCCTCCAGTACCCTAAACCATTGAAAAAATCACAGGATGCATTTAGAGTCAAACAAACCATACAGAGACTATACAACCTCATGCATCTAGAATCAAAGCCAAAGTGCCCCACCCAATGAAAACCATAGACACATCTTCAGAAAATGTCCTTCCCTATGACAATACATTCAAAAATAGGGAGGAGAGATTATTTATACAGGACATGTAGATATCAACATAAGAAAACAGGAAACATGAGAAAATGAGGAAATATGACACCTCCAAAGGAACACAATAATTCTTCAGTAATACATATTAAATAGAAATTTTTGAAATCCCAGGTAAAAAATTCAAATACTGATTTTTAAAGAAGCTCAGTGGAATAGAATTCTGAAAACAATACGAAAAATCAGATAACAATTCAGGATATTAATAAGAAATTTACCAAAAAGATATATATATTTTTAAAAAGAACTAAATAGAAAATATGGAACAGAACAATTTATTAAATGAAATACAAAATATATTTGAGAGCTTCAACAATAGACTAGCAGAAGAAAGAATCCAAGCATTTGAAGCAGAAGAAAGAATCCCAGAATTTGAAGACAAGCCTTTTGAAATAATCCAGTCAGATAAAAAGATAGAAAAAAAAATGGCTAAAAGAGAATTAGCAAACCTTTTGTGACATTTAGGACAACATAAATTGATCAAATATCCAAATTATTGATATTCACAGGGTGAAGAGAAAATAAGAGGATTCAAAAATCTAATGAAATAATAGATTAAAACTCTCCAAGTCTAGCAAAAAATCTGGACATTCCAATACAGGAGTTTCAGATCCCCAAGTAGATTGTGTTAGTCTATTTGAATTGCTGTAATGGAATGCCTGAGACTGGGTAATTTATTTTAAAAAAGATATTTATTTTGGCTCACAGTTCTGCAGGCTGTACAGAATGCATGGCTCTGACATCTGCTCTTAATGAGGACCTCAGGTAGCTTCCAATTGTGGGAGAAGGCATAGGAGAGGCCAGTGTATCATGTGGTGAGAAGGGGAGCAAGAAAGATAAAGGGAGCCAATGCCACACTCTTTGAAACAACCAAATCTTGTGTGAATTCAGAGCAAGAATTACTCACTATTCCATGAGGTCAACACCAAGCCATTCATGAGGGACATGCCTCTATGAGCTGAACATCTTCCAGTAGGCCCACAACCAATACTAGAATCAACATGAAATTTGGAGTGAATTCTAACTGCATTAGACCAACAGTGGATTTCTCAGTAGAAATCTTATACGTCAGAAGATAATGGGATGGTATATTCAAAGTGCTAAAATGAAAAAGAAAACCTCTCAGTAAACAATATTATACCAAACAAAACTATCCTTCATAAACGAAGGAGAAATAAAGTCTATCCTAGAAAGCAAATGCTGAGAAAATGTACTACCACTTAACTGGCCCTACAAGAAACTCAACAGAGCCCAAAACTTAACAGCAAAAGAATGATATTATCATTATAAAACACATAGAAATATAAAAATCACATGTAAAGCAGTCACACAAAAGAAGAAAAGAAGGGACTCAAATAGTACCTCTTTAGAAATCCACCAAACCACAATGGCAATAAGAGAAAAAAAAAGAATATATAAAACCAACAGAAAATAACTAACAATAGGACAGAGCAAAGTCCCACATATCAATAATAAGCTTGAACATAAACATATTTAATGCCCCCCTTAAAAGATATAAATTGACTGAATGGATTTAAAAGATCCAATTATATGCTGCTTATAATAAAATTACCTTATCAGTTAATATATATATATATAGACTGAAAGTAAAGGGATAGAAAAAAGTTTTACACAAAAGCAAACCTAAATCAACCAGTAGTAGCTACATTTGCATCAGATAAAATGAACTTTAAGTTAAAAAAAGTAAAAAATAAAAGACAAGAAGGCCATTATATAATTATAAAGAAAAATCCAGAAATAGGATTTGTCAATTCTAAAAATATATGCAACTAACACTGGAACACCTAGATTCATAAAAAATATTACTAGATATACAAAGAGAGTGATAGCTTAAATACAATAACAATGGGGAATCCTGCTCTCAGTATTAGATAGATTATCAAGATAGAAATTCACCAAAACATTGGATTTAAACTGAACTTTAGACCAAATGTACTTAACAGACCTTTACAGAACATTCTGTTTCACCACTGTAGAATGTACATACTTTTTATAAGCACTTGGATCATTCTCCAGGATAGACCATATATTAGGCTCCATGCAAAGCAGGTGTCATAAAATTTTTAAAAATTGAAATGATATCAAGTATCTCATCAGACTAGGGGAATAAAGATAAAAATTAATACTAAGAGGAACACTGAAAAATACACAAATACATGAAAATGAAACAACATGCTTCTGAATGACCGTAAGGTCAATGAAGAAATTAAGAAGAAAATAAAAAAATGTATTGAAACAAATGAAAGTGAAAAGGCAACATAGCAAAACCTCTGAAGTAGAGCAAAATGCTAAGAGGGAAGTTTGCTGTATTAAATGCCTACATCAAAAAAATAGAAAGATCACAAATTAACAACTCAAATAATTAGAAAAACAAGAACAAACCAAACCCCAAATAAGCAGAAGAAAAGAATTAACACAGATCAGAACATAATTAAATGAGAGGCCAAAAAACAATTTAAAAGATCAACAAGCCAGGCACAGTGGCTCACACCTGCAATCCCAGAACTTTGGGAGGCCAAGTCAGGTGGATCACAAGGTCAGGAGTTTGAGACCAGCCTGGCCAACATAATGAAACCTGTCTCTACCAAAGATACAAAAAGTTAGCTGGGCATGGTGGCATGCGCCTGCTATCCCAGCTATTCTGTAAGCTAAGGCAGGAGAATCTCTTGAACCCAGGAGAAGGAATTGCAGTGAGCTGAGATTGTGCCATTGCACTCCAGCCTGGGTGACAGTATGAGACTCTGTAAAAATAAAAAATAAAAATTAAAAAAAATCAACAAAATAAAAAGTTGGTTCTTCAAAAAAGACAAACAAAATTTATAATCCAGTAGTTAAACTGAGAAGATCCAATAAATACAACCAGAAATGAAAAAGGATATGTTACAACTAAAATTACAGAAATACAAGAGATTAACAAAGATTATTATGAACAATAATATGGTCACAGACCAGAAAATCCAGAGGAAATGGAGAAATTGCTGGAAAAACACAACCTCCCACTATTAAACCTAGAAGAGATAGATCTCCTGAACAAACCCATGATGAGTAGCAAAGTTGTCATTAATAAAAATCCTTCTAACAAAAAAAATCCCAGGACTGTCTGTAGTCCCAGATGAATTCTAACAAATGTACAAAGAGGAACTAATACCATTTCTCCTGAAACTATTTTTAAAAATTAAAGAGGAGAAAAATTTCCCTAACTCATTCAACAAGGCTAGCATCACACTAATACCTTGATACCAAAACCAGACAAGAACACAACAACAACAACAAAAACCCAGAAAACTGTAGGTCAATATTGTGTTAAACAAATGCAAAATCTTTAACAAAGTAATAGCAAACTGAATGCAACTTCACATCAAAAAGATAGTATACTATCATCAAGTGGGATTTATATAAGGGATACACGATGGTTCACTGTACGCAAATCAACATACGTGATGCAGCACATCAACAGAATGAAGGACAAAAGCCATATAATCTTTTCAATAGATGAAGAAAAAGTGTTTGATAAAATTGCTTTTTTCATAGCAAACTTGGCATAGAAGGAGGATACCTCAACATAACAAATGTCATATATAACAAACCCACAGTTAATATCATACTGAATGAGGAAAAATTGAAAGTCTTCTCTCAGAATTAGAACAAGACAACCATGTTCACTTTCACCTTTCCTATTTCAACATAGTACTGAATTCCTAGCCAGAGAATTAAGTCAAAAGAAAAAAAGAAAAGACTTCTGAACAGGAAAAGAGGAAGTCAAATTGTTCCTCTTTACTGATGATACGATCTTATATCAAGAAAAACCTAAAGATTCCACCAAGAGACTCACAGATTTGACACATGAATTCATTCAGTTTGTATGATACAAAATCTGTGCAAAAATTCAGTAGCATTTCTATACATCAATAATGACCTAGCCAAATAAAATTTGCATGCCATTTACAACAGCTACAAAAATAAAATACATAGGAATAAACTTAAGAAGATGAAAGATTTCTTCAGGGAAAACTATGAAACATTCATTTCAAAAACTGAAGATAACTCAAATAGAAAAACATTTCATGCTCATGAATTAGAAGAATTATCGTTAAAATGACCATATTGTTCTAAGCAATCTGAAGATTTGATGCAACCCCTATCAAAATACAAATGTGATTCTTCACAGAATTAGAAAAAAACAATTCTAAAATTAATGTTAAACCAAATAAAGTCATAGTAACCAAAGAAATTCTGAGCAAAAAGAACAAAATTGAAGATAGCATACTTAACTTTAAAACATATTCTAATGCTACTGTATCTAAAACAGCATTGTATTGTTATAAAAATAGACATATAGATCAATGGAACAGAACAGAGAACCTAGAAATAATGCCACATATTTATAGTGGCCTGATATTTGACAGAGTCAACAAGAAATTATCCTAGGTAAAGGGCACCCTCTTGCATAAATGGGGCTAGAAAATTGGATAGCCTTCTGCAGAAGAATGAAACTAAACCCCTGTCTCTCACCATATACAAAAATCAACTTAAAATGGACAAAATACTCAAATGTAACACCTGAAGCTATAAAAGTTCTAGAAGAAATTCTAAAGGAAACTCCCCCACATACAACTCAGGCAAAGAATTTATGACTAAGACCTCAAAAGCACAGGCAACAAAATCAAAAATAAACTAATGGGATTTAACTAAACTAAAAAGTATCTGCACAGCCAACGAAATAAAGAAAAGTCTGAAGAGACAACCTGTTGAATGGGAGAAAATATTTGCAAACTATTCATCCAACAGGAGACCAATATCCAGAATATATAGGGAACACAAACCACTGAACAGGAAATTAACAATCCCAGTAAGAAAAGGGGCAAAGGACATGAACAGACATTTCTTAAATGAAGACATACAAATGGCCAATAGGTATATGAATAAATATTTAACATCTTTAATCCTCAGAAAAATTCAAAATTCTAAATTCTAAAGAAAACCACAATATGATATCGTGTAACTTCAATGAGAATGACTGCTATTAAAAAAGCAAAAATAACAGGTAGTGATGATGCTGAGGAAAGAAAGCTCTTATATACTGTTGGTGAGAATGTAAAATAGTACATCCACTATAAAAAACAGTGTGGAGATTTTACAAAAAAAAAAAAAAAAACCTAAACATAGAATTACCATTCAATATAACAATCCCACTACTATCTACCCAAAGGAAAAAAAAATCAATATATCAAAGAGATACCTCTACTCTCATGTTTATGGCAGCACTGTTCACAATAGCAAAGATATGAAATCTAAGAGTCCATCAATGGATGAATGAATAGTAAGTACACACAATGGAGTACTCTTTGGCATTAAGAAGAATGAAATCATATCATTTGCAGCAACATGGATGGAACTGGAGGTCAGTATATTGAGTGAATTAAGTGAGGCACAAAAAGACGAATATGGCAACTTCTCATACTTATGTATGGTAGCTAAAACATTTGATCACGTGGAGGTAGGGAGTGAAGAGGTAGATAACACTGGGAAGGGTGAGTGGGGAGTGGGGGAAGATGGAGCGTAGTGGGTTAAAGGGTACTAACATACAGTTAGAAGAAATACATTCAGTGTCTGATTTGCAGAGTAGGGTGACTAGACTTGAAAAAAATTTATTGTACTTGGGTGATGGAACCCTAAATACTCTGATTTGATCACTACACATTATATACATGTAACCAAATTTCACATAAATCCCATAAATTTGTGCAGTTATTAATTTATTAAAAATATTTCCATCACATTGCAAAGCTGAAAATACATAATATACTATCCAAGTGACAGATATAAAACACTAAACCTAACAACAAATTTCAATTTAAGTAAACAATGAAACATTTACGAAAATTGACCATATGCTAAGGCATAAAAATAATCCTCAATGAAATTCAGAGTTTCTTCTCCTAGTACATTGGAATTAATAAAGGAATTAAGAACATAGAGATAATTAGAAAGCCCCTAAATTCTTCAAAATTAAACAGTATGCTCTGAATTAGCTCCAGGTGGCACAAGGAATGGAAATGAGAAAACAGTTTTAAATGACAGATAATGAAAATGTTGGCTGTTAAAACCAGGGAGATGCTGCAGCATCAGTACGTAAGAAAATGTGATGTTTTAAATGTATAAAATGTAAAAAGAGAAAGGTTAAAAACTTTTAGGTTAAATTCCATCTTCCAAAAGTGAAAAAACAATAACAAATCAAAGCCAAATTGCTAAAATGGAAAATGAGAAAATTAGGGACTTTCCAAATGGCCACATAGACACAACTCCAGCACACAATACCTAGCGAGAGAGACACAGTAATCCAGCAATCTCCTAGCTCCAACCAAGGTACCAGGTGCATTTCAACGGGTCTGGTCTGACTGTGAGCAAAACCTATGCAGGGCAGACCAAGACGGGGAAGGGTGTTTCTTCACCCAGAAAGTGCATTTGACTGGTGAGTTGGAGGCTCCCTCTCTGGCACTCTGGTCCAGATACAGTGCTTCCCCCAAAGCCTCAGCAATACACAGAACAGGGGATCTTTGCCAGTAAGCACCGGGAATTACAAGAGCGGAGTCGAATAATAATCCAGAACAGTGTCCCAGATTGATGCACAGATCTAAACAGACACATAAGCCCAATAGCTGGCCAGGAGGCCTGCAGACCAAGCTATCACCCCCTCCCTCCACCTGGGGAGAGAGGGAGCTGTAAGCGGGAGGATGAATGGAGCAGCTTGGCGGGCCCTTACCCCATGACTGGAGAGAGAGGAAGCTGAAAGGTGGAGATGGCTGGGTGTGGCTGGGAAGGTCCCTACCCTCCCCACAAACCCCAGAGGGCTGAAACTATGACTCTAATGGGTTGTGCAGCCAGTGCCACAGTCTGAGCTGAACCCTGAATGATCCAGCCCAGTAGAGGAAAGGCAAAACCTACCATTAGAAGGGAAGGACTGGGCTACATGTTTTAACAAAAAACAGAGGAAGCCTACGTAGCAACAGGCAGCATTCTTGACCACCCAGCAGCATCTACAAGTCAGCAGAAGAGGCAGGCCTAATCTCTCAATGTAAACAAAAAAGACACAGGAAGCTTCCCTAGTAACCTGAAGGAGTCCCTAGAAACCCAGCAGTGCCTCGACAGGCAGGCAAGCGACCATCAAGCAGCTCCCTGACACCACAGCCAGGTAAATCCATGAAGATGGGAAAAAAGTGCAAAAAAGATAAAACCATCAAAGACCAGAACACCTCTTCTCCTTCAAGGGATCACAATTCCTTAATAACACAGGAACACAGCATGACCAAGAAAGAGTACGAGGCATTGATAGAAACAGGCTTCAGAAGGTGGATAATACCAAACTTTTCTGAGCTAAAGGAACACGTTCTAACTCAATGCAAAGAAACCAAAAACCTTGAAAAAAGGTTAGATGAGATGCTAACTAGAATAACCGGCTTAGAGAAGAACATAAACGATTTGAAGGAGTTGAAAAACACAGCATGAGAACTACATGAAGTAAACACAGGTTTTAATGGCCGAATTGATCAAGCAGAAGAAAGGATATCAGAGATTGAAGATCAACTCAATGAAATAAAAAGAGAAGGCAAGACAAGAGAATAAAGAGTGAAAAGAAATGAGCAAAGCCTCCAAGAAATATGGGATTATGTGAAAAGACCTAATCGACTCTTGATCATTGTACCTCAATATGATGGGGAGAACAAATCCAAGCTGGAAAACACGCTCCAGAATATTATCCAGGAGAACTTCCCAAGCCTAGCAAGGCAGTCCAACATTCAAATTCAAGAAATACAGAGAACTCCACAAAGACATTCCTCAAGAAGAGCAACCCCAAGGCACATAATCGTCAGATTCACCAGGGTCGAAATGAAGGAAAATATGCTAAGGACAGCCAGAGAGAAAGGTTAGGTCATCCACAGAGGTAAGCCAGTCAGACTCACAGCGGATCTCTTGGCAGAAATCCTACAAGCCAGAAGAGAGTGGAGGCCAATATTCAACATCCTTAAAGAAAAGAACTTTCAACCCAAAATTTCATATCCAGCCAAACTAAGCTTCATAAGTTAAGGAGAAATAAAATCCTTTACAGAAAAGCAATTACTGAGAGATTTCATCACCACCATACCTGCCCTACAAGAGCTCCTGAAAGAAACACTAAGCATGGAAAGGAACAAGTACCAGTACCTGCAAAAGCAAACCAGTTGGCAAAGACCAAAAATGCAACCAAGAAAATAAGTCAACTAATGGGAAAGAAAACCAGCTAGTAACAAAATGGCAGGATCAAATTTACACATAATAATATTAACATTGCATGCAAATGGCCTAAATGCCCCAATCAAAAGACACGGACTGACAAACTGGATAAAAAGTCAAGACCCATCAGTGTGCTGTATTCAGGAAACCCATCTCACATACAAAGACACACATAGACTCAAAATAAAGGGATAGAAGAAGATTTACCAAGCAAATGGAGAACAACAACAAAAAAAAGCAGGGGTCGCAATCCTAGTCTCTGATAAAATGGACTTCAAACCAACAAATATCAAAAGAGACAAAGAAGGACACTACACAATGGTAAAAGGATCAATCCAACAGAAAGAGCTAACTATCCTAAATATATATGCCCCCAACACAGGAGCACCCAGATACAAAAAGCAAGTTCTTAACAACCTAAAATGAGATTTAGACTCCCACCCAATAATAATGGGAGACTTCAGTACTCCACTGTCAATATTAGACAGATCAACAAGACAGAAAATTAGCAAGGACATCCAGGACTTGAATGCAGAGCTGGACCAAGTGGACCTAATAGACATATATAGAATGCTCCACTCCAAATCCACAGAGTATACATTTTTCTCAGCACCACATTGCACTTACTCTAAAATTGACCACATCATTGGAAACAAATCACTCCTCAGCAAATGCAAAAGAACAGAAATCATAACAAACAGTCTATCAGACCACAGCACAATCAGACTAGAACTCAGGATTAAGAAACACACTCAAGCTGGCACAAACACTTGGAAACTGAACAACTTGCTTCTGAGTGTTGACTGGATAAACAATGAAATGGAGGCAGAAATAAAGATGTTCTTCGAAACCAATCAGAATGAAGACACAACTTACCAGAATCTCTGGGACACCTTTAAAGCAGTGTCAAGAGCGAAATTTACAGCAATAAACGCCCACATGAGAAACAAGGAAAGATCTAAAATTGACACCATATCATCAAAATTGAAATCCTATCATCAAAATTGAAAGAGCTAGAGGAGGAAGATCAAAAATCTCAAAAGCTAGCAGAAGACAAGAAATAACTAAGTTCTGAGCCAAACTGAAGGAGATAGAGACACAAAATACCCTTCAAAAAAATCAATAAATCCAGGAGCTAGGTTTTTGAAAAGATCAACAAAATAGACAGACCACTAGCCAGACTAATAAAAAAGAAAAGAGAGAAAATCAAATAGATGGAATAAAAAAAGATAAAGAGGACATAATCATTGATCCCACAGAAATACAAACTACCATCAGAGATTACTACAAAGGGCTCTATGCACATAAACCAGGAAGAAATGGATAAATTCCTGGACACTTGTACTCTACAAAGACTAAACCAGGAGGAAGTTGAAACTCTGAATAGACCAATAACAAGGGCTGAAGTAGAGGCAGCAATCAATAGCCTACCAACCAAGAAAAGTCCAGGTCCAGACAGGTTCACAGCCAAATTCTACCAGACATGGAAAGAGGAGCTGGTTCCATTCCTTCTGAAACTGTATCAAACAATACAAAAGGAGAGAATCCTCCCTAACTCATTTTATGAGACTAACATCACCCTGATACGAAAACCAGGCAGAGACTCAGCAAGAAAAGAAAACTTCAGGCCAATATCCATGATGAACATCAAGGCAAAATTCTTCAATAAAATACTGACAAGCTGATTGCAACAGCATGTCAAAAAGTTTATCCATCATGATCAAGTAGCCTTCATCCCGGGGGTGCAGGGCTGGTTCAACATATACAAATCCATGAACGTAATCCATAAAATAAACAGAACCAAAGACAAAAACCACATGATTATCTCAATAGATGCAGAGAAGGCCTTTGACAAAATTCAACAGCCCTGCATGCTAAAAACTCTCAATAAACTAGGTATTGACAGAACGTATCATAAAATGATAAAAAAACATTTATGACAAACCTACAGCCAATATCATACTGAACGGGCAAAAGCTAGAAGAATTCCATTTGAAATCAGGCATTACACAAGGATGCCCTCTCTCACCACTCCTATTCGATATAGTATTCGAAGTTCTAGCCAGAGCAGTCAGACAAGGAAAAGAAATAAAAGGTATTCAATTAGGAAAGGAGGAAGTAAAACTGTTCCTATTTGCAGATGACATGATTGTATATCTAGAAGACCCCATCATCTCAGCCCAAAATCTTCTCAAACTGATAAGCAACTTCAGCAAACTCTCAGGATACAAAATCAATGTGCAAAAATCACAAGCATTCCTATATACCAATAACAGACAAACGGAGAGCCAAATCAAGAGCAAATTCCCATTCACAATTGCTACAAAGAGAATAAAATACCTAGGAATACAACTAACAAAGGATGTAAAGGATCTCTTCAAGGAGAACTACAAACCACTGCTCAACAAAATAAGAGAGGACACAAACAGATGAAAAACATTCCATGCTCATGGATAGCAAAAATTAATATTGTGATAATGGCCATAATGCCCAAAGTAATTTATAGAATCAATGCTATTCCCATCAAGCTAACAATGACCTTCTTCACAGAACTGGAAAAAAACACTTTAAACTTCATATGGAATCACAAGAGAGTCTGCATAGCCAAGACAATCCTAAGCAAAAAGAACAAAGCCGTGGGCATCACACTTCCAGACTTCGAACTATACTACAAGGTTACGGTAATCAAAACAGCATGGTACTGGTACCAAAACAGAGACATAGACCAATGAAACAGAACAGAGGCCCCGGAAGCAAAACCACACATCTACAACCATCTCATCTTTGAAACACCTGACAAAAACAAGCAATAGGGAAAGGATGCCATGTTTAATAAATGATGTTGAGAAAACTGGCTAGCATTGTGCAGAAAGCAGAAACTACCCCTTCCTCACATCTTACACTAAAGTTAACTCCAGATGGATTAAAGATTTAAACATAAAACCTAACACCATACAAACACTGGAAGAAAATGTAGGCAAAACCATCCAGGACATAGGCATAGGCAAGGATTTCATGACTAAAACACCAAAAGCGATGGCAAGAAAAGCCAAGATAGACAAATGGAATCTAATTAAATTTCAGAGCTTCTATAGAGCAAAAGAAACCATGATTAGAGTGAACCTGCAACCAACAGAATGGGAAAAAATTTTTGCAATCTACCCATCTAACAAATGGCTAATATCCAGAATCTACAGATAACTAAAACAGATATACAGGAAAAACAAAAAACCAAAAAAAACCCATTCAAAAGTGGGTGAAGGATATGAACAGATACTTTTCAAAAGAAGACATATATGAGGCCAACAAACATATGAAAAAATGCTCATCATCACTGGTCATTAGAGAAATGCAAATCAAAACTACATTGAGATACCACCTCACGCCATTTAGAATGGCGATCATTAAAAAATCTGGAGACAACAGATGATGGAGAGGATGTGGAGAAATAGGAACACTCCTACACAGTTGCTGAGAGTGTAACTTAGTCAACCACTTTGGAAGACAGTGTGGCAATTTCTCAAGGACCTAGAAATAGAAATTCCATTTGACCCAGCAATCCCATTACTGGGTATATACCCAAAGAACTATAAATCGTTCTACTATAAAGATACGTGCACATGTATGTTCATTGCAGCCCTGTGTACAATAGTAAAGACCTGGAACCAACCCAAATGCCCATCAATGATAGACAAGACAAAGAAAACGTGGTATATATACACCATGGAATACTAGGCAGCCATAAAAAGTGATGAGTTCGTGTCCTTTGTAGGGACTTGAATGAATCTGGAAACCATCATTCTCAGCAAACTGACACAAGAACAGAAAGCCAAACACCGTATGTTCTCACTCATAGGTGGGTGTTGAACAGCGAGAACATGTTGACTCAGGGAGAGGAGCATCACACACTGGGGGCAGTTGGGGGGGGGGCAGGTGAGAGACAGCAGGGGGTGGGGAGGAAGAGGGGGGAGGAAGGGGAGGGATAACATGGGGAGAAATGCCAAATATAGTATGCACATGAACTAAAATAAAAAAAAAAAGAAAATCAAACTTTCTATGGAACTAAAAAAAGTTTAAATCATTAATTAGTAAAGGAATTTTTAGGATACAGGAAAAGAAGTAAAATATCTTCAGTGTGGGAAGATGAACTTCAAACTTGATATCTGCTGTATGGATTTTGGAGAATAGCATGTCTATCCTGAACACTTAAAAAATTATGATATAAAAACTAAGAGCGTAGAAAATGACTTCATTCAGCTTCTTCTTAGTCTGAAATTTTTGTAGTCACATAAGAGGGGTAAAGTGGATTGTGTAAGTTTAGCTTTGTAGATGTCATACAGTAGCTGGTAATTTTGTAAGGGATTATTTTGTGTCAGGAAAGAGAATTATTAAAATAAAAATGGGGAGCTGCCCAGTGGGGAGACAATTACTAGCTTCAGCTAACAACTAATGTAATTAGCAGGCTTACCTGTTTTGTTTATTTGGGAATATAATTTTATTAATTAAATATAAGCCATAATGGTGACTACCTGGTGCTTCGTAAATGTATACACCTTGCTGAATCGTAATTTGAAGTCTATTAACTTCTAAGACTGCCAGGCAGAAGTTTCATGATGAGTTTGCAAGAATACACTCAAAATGGAAACATCAGCTCATTAATGAAAGAGTTTGAGAGGAGTTGGCTTCATTGTGTTGAAGGTCACACAGAAAGCATGGAGAGCCCAGCAGTGTTATCCACAAACCATTTTAGTTCACTGTTAAGAGGAAGTGATCAGTGTCAATTAATCTTGCACAGCCAGGGAGAAAAGGTCAGACACAGCTATCGAAAGAAATGATCTTAAATCCAAGACTGCATCTTGCTGCACATGTTCCAAGTGGGAAGAATCACTGCTTTAAGGATGTGAATAACTTGCATGAAATCTTTCCATTACCAGCATGATCTTATTTTAAAAGATGCTGAAGTTGCTTTTAGAGTATGAATTCATAAATATTAAATTTCTTAAGTTGTTTTTATTACTTTTAGAATTCATAAAGCAAAGTCATAATTTTATCTATTCAGTATCACTCCTGCTGTTGAGATTTTAAACCAATGCCCTCTTAAACACATTGCTGGGGAGAAAAGTCTTTAATATGAACAGCAAAGTAACTGGTGATAAAATAATATTAGTAGCTATTATTTAGTGAGTACTAGCCTGTGCCAGGCATTCTTCAAAGCCTTATATATTATTTATATCTCTAAACAATCCTATATGTGCCATTTCCCAGTCATCCATAAAGCTAGGTGTGGCCTTGTGATAGCTTCTAGCCAATGGAATGTGAGAGGAAGAGACGTCCTATTTCTGGGCCAAAGCCCTTAAGAAGCTGATAGGCATCCTTCTCAATTGTTTTTGCCCTTAGCAGGCTGGCATATCAAGAAGAAGTCCCTGAGGGATGACAAAGCTACATGTGGGAGGACACACATTTTCTGAATCACCGTAAGAACTGGGTTCATAATCTACGTTACTACTCTAGGTTACCATGTCAGTAAGAAATGAATTTTTATTGTGGTTGAGCTCTTACACATTAGATCTATTCTATATTGTATGTTAGACTACTCTAATTAGTACTAACCAACATTTTTATTATCCTCATTTTATAGTTGAGAAAACTGAGGCACAGAGTTTTTAAAGTAAATTCCTTAATTGCTAATTAGTCAAATGAGCTTTTGAATCCCTGCTGTCTGATGCCAGAGACTGTTTTACAAATACATTTCTATGCTTGCTACCACAAATCTCAATGGTATCTGGCTAATAGAGCAATGTGCTTGATTCAGAGGGAGTAGCTCGAATTAGCACAGTTAGTAAGTTAGTACATCGCACAGAAACAGCAAGCTGACCTATTGCAACTGCTTGTTGAAGCTACCCTTGTTGACATAGAGAAGTTGTTGATGGATAAAAAGTAGGAATCCTTAAACAATGAGATTGCTCATTAAGGGAAATATTTCAATACAAACCTGACAAGCAGAACTTTTTTTTTTTTTTTTGTCTGCTTGCCTTTCCTACTTCCCCAATGCATTAGAGGAACCAGCTAGCCACTAAGGAGAGTGGGGCGGGCGATGGAGATAGCTGTGGAAAGAAGATCTCCAATTCCACTCAGCTTTTTCAGCTAGCTCTACCTAGATTGAGGAGTGGAGAATTTTGGATTAAGTTTCAGATTAAATATTTTTAAAGTATGTTTATGATAATACATTGGCTGAGATTTAGAATTTGAACTTAGCCAATTCCATTAACAAAAATTTGAAAGCAAAGCTATGATGTATTACAGAAAATTTAACATACTATAGATAATTTAAACAAAGTTTAAGAACATAGTATTCACGACAAACACACTTTTGTTCTTATTCTAGTTGGAATGACCAATTGTCTCAGTTTTCCTTATTTTAACCTTGGTGTCCTGTGTCCTGGAAACCCTAAAGATGCAGATCAACTAGGACAGGTGGTTACTCTGATTCCAGTGGTTGATATTCCTTACCAAACTATTTACATGTTTTTCACCTTCAAAGTCACTGTCATCTTGCTCCAGCTTGCTTTCTCTCACTACTTGTTCATTCATATTTTCCCGCTCAGCACTTAATGATCTGCCAAACTGAAGCCACGTGTTTACTAAGCATGCTGCTGGTCCATGGCTTTTTCCCCTTGCACATTTATTTTGGTGCCTCTTTTCTCTAGGGGACCCCCACACAAACATGCTGATGGCCTGTCAATACTATCTTAGCTTAGCTTAAAAAAGCTTATCTTAAAAATCAACTTCTATCAAAGTTGATTAAAATACTATCAAAGCTTAGCTTAAAAATCAACTTCTCTGTGAACTCTTTCTTGATCTCTGCAAATCTAGGTAGAATTGACAGCTCTTTTTTGTACACTGTACGGATTTTATTTCAGTAAGTGTGACCTATTATTGCCTTTTTAGTTATGACCTATGATTGTGCTTTTAGTTTTTACATGTCTAGATCTCCTTCATACACACTGTATCTCATGTTAGAATCTGTGGTATAACTCCTGAGATCTGAAAATTTACTTTAAGTTTTTCCTTGAAAAAAAAA
>PVKV010008588.1:63585-86924 GCA_004027835.1 Alouatta palliata | reverse complement strand
AATTGATGCAGAGAAGGCCTTTGACAAAATCCAACAGCCCTTTATGCTAAAAACCCTCAATAAACTAGGTATTGACGGAACGTATCTCAAAATGATAAAAACTATTTACGACAAACCAACAGCCAATATCATACTGAATGGGCAAAAACTAGAAGCATTCCCTTTGAAATCTGGCACTAGACAAGGATGTCCTCTCTCAACACTTCTGAGACTTTCTGTGCCACTTTGGGTCATCCAGGAAGTAGATGCCAATCAGAATAAAATAAGCAGAAGAGAAATGTTTGTGAAGGGTCCAGGTGACAGAGCAGGAGTAGGCAGGGAGAGCTTTTAGGACCCCATGCAGAGCTGAGACCTGTGCAAGGAGAAAGAGATAAAAGGAGGAAGTTTACGCTGCAGTGAAACTGACAATCTCTGAGCCAGGCCAAGAGGAAGACCCAGAACAAAGACTTGTTAGAGGACTCCAAGTTGGGCTGGTTCTAGCAGCTCTACTTTGTTTGGCTACTGGATAGAAACAGCCAATGGAGAGCAAGGCCTCAGCAGGAATGCTGCATTAGATCCAAAGGTGCACAGCTGAGCTGAGCACTGCCTATGAGCTGCTCTCCCTGTAGCAGGTGCTCTTGAGGAGAGATTTGAGTGGAGCCCCTCCATGGCTACCACAGCCACTCTTTGTGCCACACACATCCATTTCTCCATGTGTGTTCAGTGAGCAGCATCCCTCCCATTCCTGTGGACTTCTCTTCCTGCAGAGAAACTCAGGTTAGTTGGGCAAACTCAGTCCCATCTCTGCAGTTGGTCACTGTGTCCCTTCTCCACTGTCCATTCTAAATTCCCCTCATCCTCAGTGTCACCTCACCAGGTCTTGAGAGCTTGCCCAGTGGTATGACCCAACACTCTCATTCCTAAGTTATCTGAGCCCTTGATACAACTGGATAAATAAACCTAAAAGGTGCCCAATTGGCTTCACTGAGTTTCACATATATTCCTCTCTGTTCCATCGTGTAAAAGTAACCTCACCTCCTCCTGCTGACCACGGACAATTTTCCCTACCAAAATGGTGAATTCACTTCTACCTTCTGGTGTTTGGACATCAGCAGTCTGAAGTTCCCCAGTAACAACCATAACTTGTAGTTCAATGGGACATGTGATATATCCCCACAAGAACACACTTAGAGACTAGAACCTATAATCCTGCAAAGCCCAGTATTGTGGGAATGTAAAGCACAAAGTCCCTGGATGGATCATTGGAAATGATGGCAAGTGGGCCTACTCTTATCTGCAATTCTTGATTCCTGGAGAGTTCAGACCTATTCAGACTGTGTTATGACAGTGAATGGGACAGTTAGCATAGCCATGGGACAAAACTAAATATTGTTGCCTGTTCCATGTAAATGCAAACGGTCTCTGCTCCTTCTTTCTGATTGGAATAAAAAAGAATACCCAATCAACAGCCACATGCCATGTATATGAGACTTTATTAAACTACTGTAGCAAAGATACTATGTTCCACACAGAACTATGATCTGGGCTGCTGCTTAATTGAGTTTGTGGTAGTCTATAGCCATTCTTCATGATCCATCATGTGTCTGCAAGGGCTAGACTGATGAATTAAATGGAGATATGATAAGAACCACCATTCATTCATGCATTCCTTAGGTTTTAAATGGTGGCACCAATCTCCATCTTTCACACCTCCCCCACCCTGACTTCCCAGAAAAAAAAATTGAATGCAACATTGTTTTTATTTACCGTTTTCTCCAGGAGACCAAAACCAGTTTGGAGGCTTCTCCTTGGCCTTCCCCACTGTGCTAGCTCTTACCCACAGGCCAGAGGTTCAATGTAAGAGATATTCCAAATATAAAATATGGGTCCCTGTGAACATATAGTAAGCCAGACTTGCCAGATCTCCATTCATTAGGGATCTGTAGAAACATTCTGGGTCTCTGGATTGCAATGTCAACTCAGAGTCTGTGTCCAACACTTCTTTGAAATGTCTAGCCATTCCTCTTTTCCAGTATACAGTCACACAAGTAAATGGCCATAGATCCTTTTGAGGAAGGGTTGAGGGAATCATTACCATGTCTACATGCTATGGTATAGCAGGGTTCTTCCTCCTAGAGACCCAGCCACCTCTTCAGTCAAGGGATTTCAGATCAGAAAATTGGCCGAGGGCTAGTAACTGAGCAAGTGATCGTGACCTTGTATTGAAGCAATCTACCTCGGCCTCCTTCTCCTCTATTCTTACCTTCTTCTAATGGCATTAAGCAACACTCTTGGCTTCCCACCTATTTGGCCATCTTACATTGACCATCTCCACAATTTCCTGTGTTCAAGCACCTTTGGTTGCCCCTGACATTGCCAGTCATTGCAGATGGCAGCCCCTGGCATCCAGTGGTTAATGCTGCCACCTGGTCTCTGTGACTTCAGGGCTCCATTGCTCCCATTCCTATCCATGAGCCCAGCTCTCCCCTGCCACCATGAGCTTCACCAGCACATTCCTGATGGCCCTCGTGAATGCTGTGTCTTCTGCACTTTCCTATGCAATGAAATCCTCAAGTGGGTTTCTGACTTCACATAAAATATTGATTCCAATATTCTTTCCTTCTCAAGTCTTTTTATTCCTTACTCTACCATCTGCTGGGGCAACTCAGGAAAATCCACTTTGCTCAGTGTTAGCCATCGCTTTCTTTAGGCTTCTAAGAGCCACCTCAGCCAGGCATTGGCCCCCATACTGGGCGGGTTCTTGCGTGTGTCATAAGAAAGTGCACCAAGTCCATGAATTCTTGTTAATACAGTTTTACGTTCTGCTCCCCTGATCAAGCACCCTGAAAAGCCAATCCCAAGGGTACTCTCTTTCTTGTGCTAGTACATACTACATAATTTTTCAGCTCTTTCTGGGTATAAGCTTTTCCCTGATTTATCAAGCCCATCATGTCCCCAGTCACAATATGCTGGGATTTAACTCTAATTATCAGCCTGTTAGCCAGCAGAGGAGACATGGGCAACTACTGAGGTGGGACTTGTTGCCTCCAAGGGGAAGGGCTTCTTCAGCGTCTTCCCACAAGGGGAAATACCAGCTCTTCATAGAGATGGGTGGGCTGCCTTAGCAAGTTCTGAAGATGCAGGGGAGTCTACATGACTAAAATTCTGGAAAGCATCCACCATGAAGTCCCTGTCTTAGGTTCCAGGGTCCCAGCTTTTCCCAACCAGGCCTCTGACTTTAGTTAATGCCCTGTCTTAACCGAGCAGTTAAATGTCTCTGGAGCTCTGGAAAACAGAATCCTGTATCCTCTCTTCAACTTTGATCATCCTCCTACTGCAATAGATAAGAGTCCTCTGGCTCTCACACTTAGTTCTGAATTGTTCATTAACTGCCCTGTTTCCCATTATCCCTCCACGGGGTGTCAATACAATATAGTAATAAGTGTCCTTGTAGCTATTGCGCTCCAAGATATCTAAAATGCCTGAATCACTGCACTGGCAATGGCATTCTCCTCTATTGGAACATATTTTCCTGGCCACTACCAATGACATCACCAGCAACTGAGTCACTCCACCTTATTCCAGGGACTATCTGCACCCCACATTTCCCTCAGGATGACATTCTTGCCAGCTGTGTGGTGAGTGAGCTGAACCCCAAACCACATTCTGTGTACCAACCATTATCATTTCGAGTCCTTCAAGAACAACACCAGATGGAACTAGATGTGCTGGAAATTCACTGGGGAAACATTTGTGAAGGGAAGAAAGAGCAGGAGTGGGTGGGAATGGCCATTAGAACATGATACAAACCAAAGGAGGCAGCTAAGACAGGAGGATGGGTAGGTAAACCCAAGACTGCAGGCAGATCTGAGGAGGGCTCAGCAAGGCAGACGAGAAGACCAGAGCAACGCTGGCCATCGTAGGAGTCCTATGTTAAACAGGAATGGCATGGGGCTGGTATCCCTACAGTGCCCAGTCCTGGCTGGTATCATGACCAGGGCCACACACACAGCCTCAATGTGAACTCCACTGAAGATCCAAATCAGCAGTTGCTGGAAATTGTCTGCCATGGCCCTCCTCTCAACAAGCTCTCTTAAAAGGTTATCTGAACTGTGCAACCAAGTTTGATGTATCTTCCCACAGAAGTGAGAAACCAGACATCGGGATGTCAGACCAACCTCCAATGGGACAGAAACCTGGAGAACTGCATTAGTTTCCCACTGGCTATGTGGAAGAGTTCAAGCCATGGGTGAGACCTTTCTTGGGCCATTTTTGGGAATAAGTTCTATACCAGTGGTATCTCCTGATTTCCTTTGGCCCTGTCAAAATTCTTACCCCTATAGGGTGAGCTTCTGTATGCAGAACAAGATTTTCCTGTATGTCCTCAGCAGCTGTGGCTCAGAAATTCTCCTGGAATGCTAGGACCAAACCTGGTGGTTTGGGATACTCAAGGAAATATTTTTTCCTCTAGGCTCAAGGGGAACTGGCTTCAAACCCATAAAAGGGCTGGCTTATTGCAATCAAATCTGGCCAAAAATGCCATTCTAAATACTTGATCTTGGACTCCACTTTAATTTTTATACCAACTGCATTAAATATCCTCTCTGATAGGCTTGTCTTCAAAGACTAGAGGTCTAATTTGTTTGATTAAGGATCAAAAAAATGAAGGCTTAGAAATTGAAAGCAAGTAAATCAACTAAATTCTCCCTAAGAAGAGGCTGATAAGAGGGACTGCCTGGGCAATAAGCTCAAAATATTGCTGTGCAGGACAACGGATTTTTTCAGGTAGCCCATCTTGAGGAAGTTATAAGTACAACCTTCTAGTGGCTAGAGCAAAAGAAAAACCAGAGTCTGTCAGGAGGCAGCAAACAGGGAATATAAAGCGGCCTAACCAGGCTGTGCATCAGCAGGGTGTGCACGGGCTTCTGAGAGCAGGCACTCCCCTACTTAGAGGCAGCTGGAAGACTTTGGGCAAGGTAGTTGATGACTGTGAGCCTCCATTTCCTTACTGATAAAACACAATAAGAAAAATACCTTTGTTTCTGGTGTAGTTAGAAGAATTAAGAAGCAAAATAGCATGGCATAGCTGGTAAGAGTTAGTTCTGGAGTTAGAAGCCCCATCTCTCCCTGAACAGTTCAGTGTTGCTGCAGCCACTGAACCTCTCTGAGCCTCAGTGCGGCTCTTTAATATGGAGCTGTTGATCCCAGGGCTGTGGAGTTGTTGTGATTAATAAGTCTAAAATGCACAGAGAGTATGTAGCACAGGGATGTCTAGTGGTGCCCCTTCCTGCCTTACACTTCGGTGAGCACCAGCTCTACTTACAACTGTGGGCACCGGCATTTCTTCTCTGAGGGTTTTTCTTGCCACCAGACCAGTTCTGCTGGCTAAGAGGTGGGCCAAACACTCCAAGGAATAAATGTCCCCAAAGAACAACCCTCAGCCAATGTCTGATGGTAACTGGTGTGTAAATACCCCTGTAACCTTCCCTCTGGGATAAGATAACTCAGGTGAGAGTCTCATGTTGCCCTAATGGCAATGAACCTCATAATGCACTTTTAATTGGCTGCCTTTTCCTCTCTGTCTCACTTCCCTACTTCCCTACCATTTTTTTCCTCCATCTCCCAGGTAAAATACTTGCATCTGAATTCTTGTCTCAGGGTCTGCTTCTGGGGGCATGTAATAGGCAGGCACACACACACACACACACACACACACACACAAACAAACAACATATCTAACTGTGATTATTGTATGAAATGTGTTTTATAAAATACCACTATATGTATAAATATTAGTACTAATAAAAATACTTGTCAAATTCTCAGTAGAAAAAGAAGGCATCGCACAACATCAAATCAACTCTAACAGGTCCAGAAAGGACTTGAAAGTCCTCTGGTTCATTCCTACCAGCAGTCTCCACGCTTGTCCATCTCAGCGCCCTGCAGCTCAGCACATTCATACTACCTGCACCTTGGAACCTGCACATATCATAGTATATGAGTGAGTAGTTTTCTGAGGCAGACTAGGGCAAAGAAAGAGATGTCTCCACAAAAACCTCTTTCCTTCTCAGGTCTAATATCAAGTGTGGACCTAGCTATTCTAGGGAAACCAAGGGGGCCTAGCAACTCCACAAAAGGCTGACAGCTCCCAGGATGCCTAGAGCCACCCAGGAGGCTGTTTGGATTTAAACTTCCATCCCAGCGAAATGTCCATTCCTTCCTCTACCCTCTTGAAATCTGCAGAATATGCTTTGTAAAGCACACTGTTAATAAAATCAGCATGGAAACCAGCCTCTGCAAATTGACAGAATTACAGGTTCTGAGGCTGCCTTGCCACTGCCTCCCCAAAGTACCTGCCCAAACCAAGCCAATCCCACTGAATCCCATTCCTGTCATGTCGTGGAATGAATCCTGTTTTATATAGAAATAAAATATGGCCCAGAGGAGTTTTCTTCCAGGGTTCATTTTCAGGTCAGTTAGCATGTCTTGGCCTATGGGGAATCCCAAATGCCAAAACACCACTTCCCAGCCAGGTGGGCTGGCCCGTTTTCACATCCTGAAAGTACCTTCCACCAGGGTAGCAAGATGTCTAGTAGGGACTGGGGGGGAGGTGGGACATCCTGAGCCACTTTTGACCGTCAGGGTCATCTCTGTGATGGCAGAGATTCAATTTAGCATATTTATAATTTAATTCCTACATCTGATGTATAATCTAGAATTAGCCTTCACAAGGGCAGGGATATTTTTGTTTGTGTACAGTTATGTTCCCAGCACCTGGAACAATGCCTGACATATAGCAAGCACTCAATATTTTTCTTGTTTTTTTTTTTAATTAAGCCATATTTTACACATAATGAAATGCACAAATCTTAAGTGGATGATGAGTTTTGGCAAATGGATATACCCATCTAATCCAAACCCAAATCAAGATATAGAACATTTCCATCACCTCAAAATATTTTCTAGTGTCCCTTCCCAAGCAATCTTCTTGCTCCTTCCTAGAGGCAACTGCTGTGTGAATTTTTTTCATCTTAGATTATCTTGGACCTTATATAGATGAAATCATACAGTATTTACACTTTCACATATGACTTCTTTTGTTCAACTTAATACAGTTCAAATTCATCCATTTTGTTGCAGGTTTCAGTGATTCATGTCTTTTTAACGCTAAGCAGAATACATTATAAATGAATGTACCCCAACTTTTTAATGTATTTTCATGTTAATAGACAGTTATTTCCAGATTTTCTGATCATGCTTAAAGCATTTAGGAATATTCTTGCATGGTGTTTTTGCATATGGATTTATATGTGTTTGTTTCTCTGGGTACCTGGGAATGGAATTGCTGGGTTATAGAACAGGTATCTATTTAACTTGATGAAAAAGAGCCAAACAATTTTCTAAAGGGATTGTACCAAAATATATATTCTCACTAATATTTGGTGTTGGTAACCTTTTTAATTTCATTCATTGGTGGGAAGCAGAATCTCACTGTGGTTTTAATTGGTATTTCTCCGATAACAGTAATATCAAACATATCATTATGGCATGCAGATAATTTGGATACCTTCTCTGTGAAGTTTCTATTCAACTTTTAGGTCAATTTTTGTGTTAGGTTGTTTGGTTGTTTATTATTTATATTAGGGACCTCTTTAAATATTTCTTGTTGCAAATCTTTTGTCAGAAAATAAGTAAGCCTCTGACTTGGAAGAAAGTCAGAGCACAAGTTTTTGATGTTGATGAAGTCAAATTTATAAATTCTTTTTTTTTTTTTAATGGTTAGTTCTGGTTGTGTCCTGTTAAAAAGATTTTTTTGCTTATCCCAAGCTCACAAAGATATTCTCCTATGTTCTCCTGAAGACGCTATATAAGGTTAGCCTTTACATTTAAATCTACAATCCAACTCAAATGAATTCTTGTGCATGGTGTGAGGTAGGAGTTGAGGTACATTTTTACTATACAGTTATCCAGTTGTTTCAGCATCATTTATAGAAAAGCCTTCTTTTACCTTATGGAATCACCATGATGTCTTAGAAAATCAACTGACCATATATGTATAGATGAATGCCTAGACTTTATTCTGTACCATCAAACTATCTGTCTGCCCTTATGTCAATACCAACTGTCTTAATTACTATAGTTTTGTATTTACTCATGAAAGTAGGGTATGTAAATGTTCCAACTTTGTACTTTTTTAATGATTGTTTTTGCTATTCTATTTACTTTCTATTATGACCTAAATTTTAGTGTCAACTTGATAATTTCTATTTAAAATAACCGACTGGGATTTTAATACTACATCAGATCTCTAGATAAAATTGGAGAGAAATGATAGCTTAACAATATTAAATATTCTTATCCATGAATATGATGCATCTTTCCAATTCTTTATGTCTTCTTCATCTGTTTCAGTGATGTTTTATAGCTGATAGTTTTCAATGTAGAGGTGTTGCACATCTTCTAATGAATTTATTCCTCAGTATTTTATGCTTTGTAATGCTACTATAAATATAAACTTTTAGAGATCTAGGTGAAAGAACTGGCTGACACTGAGAAAGCCAGAAAGCCAGTGGGATGGAGCTACCCATCCCCCAGAAAGAAGGGGAACTGAAAGCAGGAAAATAGACCATATGGCAGGATGGGTCTCTCCCCTGCAAAGCCTGGCAGGCTAAAAAATTCTCACTTCAGAGTTTTGCAGCCAGAACATCAGTTAGAGAGTGACCAGGAACGATCAAGCTTGGTAGGGGGAAGGGCAACTGCCATTGCAGAAGCCAGCCTAATTTTCCTGAGTAAATAAAAGACTCAGGAAAAATACGCAGCAGCTCCACTGAATCTGTGGCAGCCCAGCAGCTCCTCTGCAGGCAGACAAAGTGAAGGCTGCCTCCCTAAGCAGCTAGCTGAAATCAAAGCTAGATAAATCCAACAAGATGGGAAGAAGCCAGCACAAAAAGGATGAAACCATCAAAAGAGATCACAACTCCATGAGATCACAACTCTTCACCAGCAAGAGAACAAAGCAGGATGGAGAATAAATTTGACAAATTGACAGAAGCAGGCTTCAGAAGGTGGGTAATAACAAAATTCTCTGAGCTAAAGGAACATGTTCTAATCCAATGCAAAGAAACTAAAAACCTTGAAAAAAGGTTAGATAAAATGCTAACTAAAATAACCAGCTTAGAGAAGAACATAAACTACTTGATGGAGCTGAAAACATAGCACAAGAACTTTGTGAAACACACACAAGTTTCAATAGCCAAATCAATCAAGCAGAAGAAAGGATATCAGAGATTGAAGATCAACTCAATGAAATAAAATGAGAAGGCAAGAAAAGAGTGAAAAGAAATGAACAAAGCCTCCAAGAAATATGGGATTACGTGAAAAGACCTAATCTACACCTGATCAGTGTACCAGAAGATGACGGGGAGAATGAATCCAAGCTGGAAAACACTCTTCAGGATATTAGCCAGAAGAATTTCCCCAACCTAGAAAGTCAGGCCAACATTCAAATACAGGAAATACAGAGGACACCACAAAGATATTCCTCTAGAAGAGCAACCCAAAGGCACATAATCATCAGATTCACCAGGGTTGAAATGAAGGAAAAAATGCTAAGGGCAGCCAGAGAGAAAGGTCAGGTCACCCACAAAGGGAAGCCCATCAGACTCACAGTGGATCTCTCAGCAGAAACCCTACAAGCCAGAAGAGAGTGGGGGCCAATATTCAACATCCTTAAAGAAAAGAACTTTCAACCCGAAATTTCACATCCAGCCAAACTAAGCTTCATAAGTGAAGGAGAAATAAAGTCCTTTACGGACAAGCAATTGCTGAGAGATTTCATCACTACCAGACCTGCCCTACAAGAGCTCCTGAGGGAAGCACTAAACATGGAAAGGAACAACTAGTACCAGCCACTACAAAAAAAGAACCAAATAGTAAAGACCAATGACACAATGAAGAAATTACACCAACCAAAGAGCAAAACAACCAACCAGTAACAAAATGGCAGGATCAAATTCACACATAACAATATTAACATTAAATGTGAATGGACTAAATGCCCCAATCAAAAGTCACAGACTGGCAAATTGAATAAAAAGCCAAGGACCATCAGTGTGCTGTATTCAGGAGACAGATCTCATGTGTAAAGACACACATAGACTCAAAATAAAGGGATGGAAGAAGTTTTACCAAGCAAATGGAGAACAAAAAAAAAAAGCAAGGGTGGCAATCCTAGTCACTGATAAAACGGACTTTAAACCAACAAAAATCAAAAGAGGCAAAGACGGGCATTATATAATGGTAAAAGGATCAATATGACAAGAACAGCTAACTATCCTAAATATATATGCACCCAATACAGGAGCACCCAGATACATAAAGCAAGTCCTTAACAACCTATAAAGAGACTTAGACTCCCAATCAGTAATAGTGGGAGACTTCAATACTTTACTGTCAATATTAGACAGATTAATGAGACGGAAAATCAACAAGGAAATCCAGGACTTGAATGCACATCTGGACCAAGCGAACCTAACAGACACTTACAGAACTCTCCACCCAAAATCCACAGAATATACATTCTTCTCAGCACCACATGGCACTTATTCTAAAATCAACCACATAATTGGAAGTAAGTCACTCCTCAGCAAACACAAAAGAACAGAAATCATAACAAACAGTCTCTCAGACAACAGTGCAATCAAATTAGAACTCAGCCTTAAGAAACTCACTCAAAACAGCACAACTACATGGAAACTGAACAACTTGCTCCTGAATGTGCACTGGATAACAATGAAATGAAGGCAGAAATAAAGATGTTCTTTGAAACCAATGAGAATGAAGACACAATGTACCAGAATCTCTGGGACACATTTAAAGCAGTGTCTAGAGGGAAATTTATAGCAATACATGCCCAAATGAGGCATAAGGAAAGATCTAAAATCGACACCCTATCATCAAAATTGAAAGAGTTGGAGGAGAAAGATCAAAAAAACTAAAAAGCTAGCAGAAGACAAGAAATAACTAACATCAGAGCAGAACTGAAGGAGACAGAGACACAAAAAAGCCCTTCAACAAATCCAGGAGCTGCTTTTTTGAAAAGATCAAGAAAATAGACAGCCTGCTAGCCAGACTAATAAAAAAGAAAAGACAGGAGAATCAAATAGATGCAATAAAAAATGATAAAGGAGATATCACCACCAATTCCACAGAAATACAAACTACCATCAGAAGTTACTACAAACAACTCTATGCACACAAACTAGTAAATCAGGAAAAAAATGGATAAATTCCTGGACACTTACACTCTCCCAAGCCTAAACCAGGAAGAAATTGAAACCCTGAATAGACCCATAACAAGGGTCAAAGTTGAGGTAGCAACTAATAGCCTAACAACCAAAAAATGTCCAGGTCCAGACAGGTTTACAGCCAAATTCTACCAGACATACAAAGAGGAGCTGGTACCATTCCTTCTGAAACTATTCCAAACAATCCAAAAAGAGGGAATCCTCCCTGACTCTTTTTATGAGAGAACATATATACAATCATTTGAAATGAATTGAGATTTGTTTTATATTGCTAAACACATTATTCCATGGACACTTGAAAAGAATGCAAACTCTGTAATTGTAGGAGGAGTGATTTATAAATATGAATTAGATTACATTTGGTGGCTGAGTTATTGACATCTTTGCAGAAGTCAGCAAACTTTCTGCAAAGAGCTAGAAAGTCAGTATTTTCAGCTTTGCAGGCAATACACTCTCAATAGCAACCATTCAGTTCTGCTCCTGTAATACAAAACCAGCTATAAACAATACCTAAACAAACAAGGTAACCAGATTTGGCTGTAGTTTTTAGATGGTTTTAGTTTTAAGATTCTTGTTCTATATTGTTGCTGATTTTTAATCTACATATTCTTTCAATTAACGAGAGAAGACTGTTAAAATCTCTGCTCATAATTGTGGATTGGTTTAGTTTTTAATTTGGCTGTATTGATTTTTAGCATTATTCCTGTATTGCTTCTGGACTTGATGTTTATTTGGTCTGATATTAATAAAGTCAAATCAATGTTCTTATAATCAGTGTTTGTATGGTATAGTTTTTCCATCCCTTCTTTTTCAACTCTTTGTGGCTTTGTATTTAAAGTACATGTCTCATAAACAACATGTAAGTGAATCTTTCCTTTTTATTCAATCCAACAATCTCTAACTTTTAATTGAAGCATTTAGTTCATTTATATTTTATTGATATGGTTAGGCTTAATTTTACCAATTTGTTCCTTTTTTCTACTTATCACTTCTTTCTTGACTCCTTCGTTTTCTAAAACATTTGAAAAATATTTAAAAACATATTTTAATTTTTAAACATATTTTACCTCACCTACAGGCTTTTAAGCTACGTATCCTTATTTTATATTGTTAGTGGTTGCTTTAAGAAATACAATGTACATCCTTAACTCAGTATATCTTGACTTAATATTCTCTGAAAAGCATACACCAAGATGAGATTAGATATGCAAAGATGTATTGTGGAAAAAATCAATGAAGTATAAAATGAGAAGGAGCAGGAGGAGGTGAAGACATCCTTCAGGCTGCAATGTAGGTTTGACACCTATAAGAGGAGGGAGGAAAGAAATAATTAGGTAAGTGGAGTCTCAAATTGCTATAGACTTCTAAGAAAGCCTGGATCAGGCTGAAAGAGGTATCTCTGAACAAACTTTGCCTACTGGATGTGTCTGTCATTGGGCCAAAATAGAGACTGACTGTGGTACTCCCCATGATATTCAGTCATTGGCTGGCAGCAGCCAGGGAAAGCATGGCATACACATGAAAACTATGGTGGATACAAAGGGGCAATAGCTAGAAATTGTCAGTCAGCTATGGCTTCCCACACCTGGATCTCTTAAAGGAAGTCTGAACAGCATGCCTCCATGGCTGCATAGATCTTCCTTCCATATATGTTCTAGGAACAACTCCTTCAGGGTTCCTATGGGCTTCTTTCTTTCAGGAAAAAACAAAAAACAATAAACAACTTAGAAGAGAGACATTAGTAGGATAATGACAGCCCCTGCTGCTGCAGTTGGTCATAAAGCTGCAACTGATATGTATCCTCTCCCTTCTTCAGTATCCCTTCTAAATTTTCATTATCTTCAGCTGTTTTGCAAATCATGATACTTTACTTGTTGATGTGCCCCAAAACTTCGTCACCGAAGGGTTTGAGATGTCTCAAGTCAGGTTCACTGCATATACCCATTCACAGTGAAAACTGGACAAGAGAATACCAGGAGCTCCCCAAGTAAGACAGCTGTGACTCCCACATGCATTTTTCTCAGCCCCCATTGTGTCAGAGCAGCCCAGCCTTTTACTGCTGATCAGGCTCAACTGTCCCTTCCAAGATGGCAATTCCTCTTTTTTTCCTGCTGGACCTTGGACACCCAGTGGTCAATGGACCCTAACAATAGTCATAGCTTGTAGTCAATAGGATATTTGCTCTGCATCCTGGCAAAAGTACACCCTCTTTAGAGCCCAGGGCCTCTGACTTCACAGTATTCAGGGTTGTGGGAATGAAAAATATGAAGTTCATCAGTGGATCATTGAGTGTAATGTCAAGTAGAGCCACTTCTGCTTCCTGACTCCCAGGCACATGTATTCTTCCTATTGGGAACAAGTACCACATAGAAGTCTTGTCTGGTATACATACTACATCTTAAGGAATGGCGCCTTTCCTTGGAGAGTATTGGCTCTAAACTGATGCTTTAGTTCTGCTTTTAACATCATTCCTGAGTTCTATGAGACTGATTGTCAATGTATAGTGCAATATGTGATTCAGCTTGTAGATTACATGATCAGAAACCCATTCCCACAAATCCTTTGCTATGAAGGGGGTTGCTTGGATAGCTGTGTTGTATGGATTTTCATATCTGCATGTCAGGCGTTCTGTAAGCCCTGAATCATGGGGCTGGCTGAAACTATGCAGACAGGTAAGGCAAATCCAAACAAGAACAGGTATCCCTGTGAAGAAAGCTACTGGCCCTTCTAAGATAAAGGGATCCTAAGCTGTCTAATTTGCCACTAGTGGCCAGTTGGTCTCCTCTGCGAATACTGCAATGCTGAAGGCTAAACACTGGTGGCTGCTGTCAGTCTGTACTTTCAGAAAGAGCAAGAGTTAGATTGGCCTTTGCAAGTGAGAGCTCATGCTGTGCTTTCAGCTATGCTGTCAGTAGGCCATTCCTGTGTTCTATGCGGCTGCCTGCACTGACCACTGCACACTGTATGGTGCAGCGTATGATACAACCAGTGGGTTCTATGGTCAAGGCTCATTCCCACAAATTGTGGTGAAATGGGTTCCCTGAATAAGTGCCTCCATCTCTGCCACCATAGCAACTATATTTATAAGCCCATGATTCCGGTTCTGGGGTGGCAAGGATGAGGGCTGGTTAATGTCACCTAAGTAAATCATTTTGTTTACTTTATTATTCAATGGTTCTTCTGTTTAATGCTTTCTGGTGGGTGTTAAAGTGTGCTGGAAAAATTACACATTGTTCCCACTCCCATGTGTCCATCCAAAAGCCTTTACCCCACACAGCCTTGTCTCTGATCTTCCAGTTGTTTCCCTTCCAGATCTCTGACAAACTGATCAGGTCATCAGGCATTACCCAGGAATCTATAACTGTATTTTACATTGGGCTACTTCTCCTTACACTCAAAGTGAATGACCAAGTGTTGCAGCTCCACCTCTGGGAAGATTTCCCTCTTCATTGCTTTTCAAAGTCGGCCCTGAATATGGATGTAATGCAGCACCATCTGTTTGCAGCTTACTTCCTCTTACCAAGTCAACCCACCTATACACCAAATTCAGGCTTTTTCCTCCTGCCTCGGCTAATCACAGGAGAGCCTCCTGCAGCCATAGATATGAGCTGGGAGATGGGTACCGGTGTGACCATGGTAGTGAGTGACATGGAAGTGTGGATAACCTACTCATGCAGTTAATTTGTGCCCTCTGGTCCTACATAGGCTTAATCCTATAACATTTCCGTCTTACAACAGACCCCTCCTGGTCCAGTCCAACTTGGTGATTAGACAGGTTTGATAGACCCCAGATCAGAATGGATAGTTCCAGGTGCAGGGCCATTGTGTTCCAAATAACCAAGCATTCTGTCTCTGCCAGGGCCCAGTGTCATGCCAAGAACTGTTTTTCCAGAGGCATATAATTCTCCGCTATATGTGGCATGACCTGGCTCCAGAACTCCAAAGGCCTGTGCTGGGATTTGCCCACAAAACCTTGCCATAAATTTCACACTGCATCTCTTCTCACCACTGATAGCTCCAACACCATAGACTCCAACAGATGTTATATGGCCTGAGTGGTACATGCTATGGGTTGAAAATTTGTGTCTCCTCACCTAGAATTCATATGTTGAAATCCTAAAACTCAATGTGATAATATTAGGAGGTGGGGTCTTTGGAAAATAATTAGGTCATAAGAGTAGTAGAGTCCTCATAAATGGGAAGAGCCCTTACAAAAAAGAGACACTGGAGCTTTCTCTCACTCTCTTCTCTCTGTCATGAAAGGATGCAACGAGAAGAACAGTCATCTGCAATGTAGGAAGCAGGCTCTCATCAGACACCAGATAGATCTACTGGTGCTAAAGCTTGGATTTGCCAGACTCCAGAACTTTGAGAACTAAATTTGTGGTGCTTAAACCACCCAGTCTATGGTAATTTGTCATAGCAGCATGAACTGCCTGAGACGGCAGGGCTGCTTGCACCACAGCCTAGACCTGCTGCAGAGCTCTTTCCTTCACTGGGTGACACACAGAGCCGGCAGCCTTCTGCACCAAGTACACAAACCAGGACACTATCCCTACCTGCAGAATGTACTGTCTCTAGAACCTAAAGAGTGGTCTACCAGGCACAGTGCTTCCTTCCTTGTGGTAAGGGATGCAAGATGCAATTTATTTTACTTTGGTGGAGATATCTTAGCATATCTCTGACTACCACACCCCTAAAAACTTTACTAAAGTGGCAAGTTCTTTAATCCTCATAGTTTTTCTCCCACTGTCTTGAGCCCGGGGTCTTAAATGAACCTCAATATCGTACCTCCTGTTGCTCATTTGTCTCAATCAGCATGATGTAATGGGATAATGTGATGTTTTACAAGATGGTCAGACAGTCTAGATCTCTTTGGAATGTAATATGACAGAGGGCAGGAAAATTAACAGTCCTAGGGCAAAACTATAAATGAATATTCATTGTCTGTTCCAAATAAACATGAACTATTTCTAAACTTTTCTGATCAGAAAAGAACACATTCACAAAAACATTAGTCTTATGCCATGCATGTGTCTGTAGCCTTATTTATCAACCTGCTCTAGCAAGGGCACCCAAGCATAGCACAGCAACTACAAATAAGGTGCCTATTTGTTTGAGCTTGCAGTAGTCTGTTTTCATTTTCCAAGATTAATCTGGTTTCTGCAGGGTCCAGACTAATTAATGGATATATAATAAAGATTGTCACCTCTGCATATTTTAAAGTTTCAATGGTAGCATTATTCTTTGCCATCTCCTTGTGAAATGTGATAGATGCTTTTAAATTTCCTATTTTGGCTGGGAGAGGCAATTTCAGAAGTTTCCATTTGGCCCACGATGATAGCTCTTATCTCACAGGCTGAGGATCCAATGCCAGGTATGTTGATACCAATTATGCACACAAGAGTTGGGGACAATGACCACTGAGTGGGTCCACAAACTCAGTTGGCCCATTGTAAGCAACAGTTTACAATCTCAGGATTTCATGTTACTTGGCCCCTGTTAGCCCCTACTCTACCAGGTGGGCCATGATGAAATGGTATCTTAAGGTGTCAACAGCTACTCCAACCTTGTATCTAATTGTGTTTGAAATGTCTGAGTAGTCCTCTTTATCCAATGTATATTCACCTAAGTAACTGGCCACAGGTCCCTTTGAGCAAGGAATAGAGAAATTATTAAAGTATGTGCTTACTGGAGATTTCCTTCTGGGACCTTGTTCCCTTTTTAGTCAATAGGTTCAGATTAGAAAACTGGCTTACTTCTAGTAATTGAGCAAGTGATCCTGACTTTTATTAGGATGAGTACAGTCAAGCTTCTGCTCCTCCATTCCTGCCTTCTTCTTCTTGTTAATGTTAAGTAGCACCCTATGGTAGCTTGCCCTAAGATATCCCATATTCTACTTACCATGTCCATAACTCCCCACAGATCAAGACCTCTTGACTGTCTTTCCAACCTTCCCAGTTAATATAATAACTGTGGCCCCCTGGCTTCTGGGAGTTGTGCCCCACTGGCCTCTCTAACTCTGAGTTTTGTTAATTATGATGGATGTTAACGAGCCAATTCAGTGACTACCTTTCCTGCCATCATCCTGTCCTACACACGAGAGGCCACTGAATGTCTCAGCAATGCATGTCTCATTAGTGTCTTCATAATGGCCTCGTTGAATGGGAAACCCTCTAGGCCTACCCTGTACATGGGACAAAATTACAGATGATATAGAAATTAAACAAATAAATACAAAATGGTGTAAATAATTTTAACTAATACTTTTGAAAACACAAATTAAATTTCAAAATCATAGAAACTTGCAACTTATCCAATACGCACACAGTAAAATATAACACCTAAATTAAATCATAGACAAAAATAGTCACACAAAGAAAACCATAAACCTGGGTGGTTTTAAAACTTAAATCTACAAAAATTCAAAGAAAATATGATTCTAAACTTACACAAACACTTTCTGACAATTACAGAAGAGGGAGAAAAGACAAAAACCACTAAGAGGAAAAGAGTTGTGCTTCCCAGACTATCTGAAGAATGTAGGACCCAAGGCTGCAGCGCAGGACCAATTCTTGGAGGACCAGGTGGATACTCTCATCTTGAACTCTCCATAAACTTGTGCTTGGACCATCCCTCAAAGGTGCTTCTAATCAGCTACTTTCTAATTCTTTTCTACACAAACTTCCCTTGGTGCTACTTATTGGCCGTGTCCTGGAATTCTTGCCAAAATTTACTCCGAGGTGCAGAACAACTAGAAGAAGTTGTAGCTTAAACCTCGAGAAGCTGCCAGAGTACTGGGAGGAGTCACAGTCTTAAGTCCCTAGGTCTCACAGTCTGTTTTATGAATGTCCAGTAGATGTACACTTAAGTATGAAGCATGAAGAAACCTACAAGAGCTCGTCCAGCAATTCCCTAGTAGAAAAAAATGTTTCCTGCTTATAGACCCACAGAAAAGTATGGGATAGCACATGAAGGCTGTATCAGAAAAAGCATATCTAAAACTTTAGTTCTAAGAATGACAGAACAAAAAGACTGTTCCATAAAACAGTGAGTTTGAGCCTTCTCGTGTGGGGTTTCCCTATCCCCTACATCTCTGCACGGAAACCCTACAGCTTTATTGGTTCGGGATTGGTGGCAAACTTCTAGAAATTTTGTAGGCAAAAGAGTCATGGAAGAGCTGAAATAATAAACTGTTTACAAACCCTGGTTCTGACTGCTAAACTACACGATTACAAGTGTGCACAGGAGGAAAGTGAAAGTCTGAATTTTCTTGAGATCACAGTTGGAAGTCTTACTGACTTGATGTGTCTGAACACACACTATGCACTAATTGCAGCTAAACTATTCAAGCACAGAAGAGAGCCCCAAGGGGCCAGGTTTTTAAAAAGCCAATCTGAGCAGAGACATCAGCAATTTAACACCATAAGGGAGGCAGATTTTGAAGTTTTAGTCCAGAAAGTTAAATTGCCCATTAAAACAAACAAGAATGCAATTACCCAAAAGAACCCCAAATCCGGAGTTGCTATTGTGTATTACCTACAATCACCAGGTTTTAACCAAAAATTATTAGACAGGCAAAGAATAGGAAACTGTTATACTCAGGAAAAAAGAAATTCAATAGAAACTGATTCTAAGCAGGTGCAGATGTTGAATTTAGCATATAAAGATATGAAAGTAGTTACTATAAATATATTAAAAGAAAATGTATTTTTAGAATAAAGGAAAATATACTAATAATGAGTGAACAGATAGGGGCCCTAACAAATGAAAACTATAAAAATGAATCAAATGAAAATTCTAAAACTGAAAGATACACTAAAATAAAAATTTTATTAAATGGCCTCAGCAGATTTGAGATAGCAGAGGAAAGAATCAGTGACCTTGAACACAGAACACAGGGAAAAAAGATAGAAGAAGAATGAAGAGACTAAGAGATCTATTGGGAAATGTGAACCATTTTATCATATATCTAAATGAGTTCCAGAAGAACAGAGAGAAAGAGGCAGGAAAAATATGTCAAGAGATAATAACACAAAATTTCTCAAACCTGGTGAAAACATTAACTTCCAGGTCCAAGATGCTCAATATATCCCAGTAGTATAGACACAAAGAAAACCATCTAGATGTATCATATTCAAACTACTGAAAGCTAATGAGAAAAATCTTGAGGAGAGGGATCCAAGATGGCTGATTAGGAGCAGCTCAGGATTGCAGCTCCCAGCAAAAGTGCAGAGGGTGAGTGGATGCCACATTTCCAGACGGATTTTTATTGCCCACAGACCAGGAGATTCCCAGGTGGAGAAGCCCCACAGTTGCCAGCATGGCTGTTTTGGCCAGCACAGCTGTTTTCGTGGCTGTTTTGCTGGTGCCCCAGCACAGCAGTTCTCTGTACAAAATAAATGGGTCTGGGCACCGTTTTAGCAGGCAATTGGAGCTCCTGGGAGACAGAGTCACCCATTCATCTAATTAAAAAGGGAACTGAAACAGGGAGCCAGGCCAGGAGATTCTCGGGCAAAAAAGCGCCATGAATCTCAGCGCAGCTGTTTCAGCTGGCGCAGTGGGTTGCCGCACAGGAAATCACACAGATCCTGGCGCCTTTTCAACAGGCAACTGGAACACCTGGGAGACAGTCAACCGTTCAACAACAAAAACAACAAAAAAAAAAGGGCTCTGAGGCAGGGAGCCAGGTGATCAGGCTCGGCTGGTCCCACTGCCACAAAAAGACAGCAATTGGAAACGCTCTGGATTGAGAGTTTCACAGCAAGCACAGCTGAACCCAGGATGGTCCAGCTCTGTGGGAGAGGGGCGTTCACCATTACCAAGGCAGTCCACCACTATGGAGGTAGTTTGCCATTGCTGAGGCAGCCCGCCATTACAGAGAGAGTCCACTATTATAGAGGTGGGCCGCCATTGCTGAGGCAGTTCTAACTATACCCGTATAAACAGGACTGCAGGGAAGTTCACATGGCAGCTAGGCGGAGCCTACAGCAGCTCAGCAAAGCCTCTGCTGGAAGACAGTGACTAGGCTGCCTCCTCACTGGGCAGGGCAGCCCTGAAAAAAGGCAGCAGCATGACAGAAACTCATAAATAAAGCCCTAACTCCCCAGGACAGAGCACCTGGAGGGAAAAAAGGGGGGGTTTATGAGTTCAGCTGTAGCAGACTTAAACATACCTGCCCAGCAGCTCTGAATGAACAATGGAGCTCACAGTTCAGCACTTCAGCTCCTATAAAGGACAGACTGTCTCCTCAAGCAGCTCCCTGACCCCCATATATCCAAAGAGTCACCTCATAAAGGAGAGCTCAGACTGATATCTGGCGGGTATCCTTCTGGGACAAAGATAGCAGAAGAGGAAACAGGCAGCAATCCTTACTGTTCTGTAGCCACTGAAGGTGATCCCCAGGCAAGCAGGGCCTGGAGTGGACCTCAGCAGTCCTACAGCAGAGGGGCCAGACTGTTAGAAGGAAAACTAAGAAATAGAAAGAAATAACTTCATCATCAACAAACTGGACAACCACTCAGAGACCCAATCTGAAAGTCAACAACTACAAAGATGACAGGGGGATAAATCCACAAAGATGGAAAGAAACCAGTGCAAAAAGGATGAAAACACCCGAAACCAGAATGCCTCTTCTCCTACAAGGGATCACAACTCCTCACCAGCAAGGGAACAAGGCTGGATGGACAATGAGTGTGATGAATTGACAGAATCAGGCTTCAGAAGATGGTTAATAAGAAACTTCTGTGAGCTAAAAGAACATGTTCTAACCCAATGCAAAGAAACTAAGAACCTTGAAAAAAGATTTGACGAAATGCTAATGAGAATAAACAACTTAGAGAGGAAGATAAGTGAATTGATGGAGCTGAAAAACACAACACAAGAACTTCGTGAAGCATACACAAGTTTCAATAGCCGAACAGACCAAGCAGAAGAAAGGATATCAGAGGTTGAAGATCAACTCAATGAAATAAAACGAGAAGGCAAGATTAGAGAAAAAAGGGTAAAAAGGAATGAACAAAGTCTCCAAGAAATATGGGACTATGTGGAAACACCTAATCTACGTTTGATAGGTGTACGTGAATGTGTCAGAAAGAATGAATCCAAGCTGGAAAAACTCTTCAGGATATTATCCAGGAAAACTTCCCCAACCTAGCAAGGCAGACCAATATTCAAGTCCAGGAAATATAGAGAACACCAAAAAGATATTCCTCAAGAAGAGCAACCCCAAGGCACATAATCGTCAGATTCACCAGGGTGGAAATGAAGGAGAAAATGCTAAGGGCAGCCAGAGAGAAAGGTCGGATTACCCACAAAGGGAAGCCCATCAGACTCACAACAGATCTCTCAGCAGAAACCCTATAAGCCAGAAGAGAGTGGGGGTCAATATTTAACATCCTTAAAGAAAAGAACTTTCAACCTAGAATTTCATACCCAGCCAAACTAAGCTTCATAAGTGAAGGAAAAATAAAATCCTTTGCGAACAAGCAAGTACTCAGAGATTTCATCACTGCTAGGCCTGCTTTACAAGAGCTCCTGAAAGAGGCACTAAACATAGAAAGGAACAACCAGTACCAGCCACTCCAAAAACATACCAAATGGCAAAGAGCAGCAACACAATGAAGAAACTGCACCAACTAACAGGCAAAACAGCCAGCTAGCATCAAAATGGAAGGATCAAATTCACACATAGCAATACTAACCCTAAATGTAAATGGACTAAATGCCCCAATCAAAAGACACAGACTGGCAAATTGGATAAAAAGCCAAAACCCATCGGTGTGCTGTATCCAGGAAACCCATCTCACATGCAAGGATACACATAGGCTCAAAATAAAGGGATGAAGGAAGATTTACCAAGCAAATGGAGAGCAAAAAAAAAGCAGGAGTTGCAATTCTCGTCTCTGATAAAACAGACTTTAAACCAACAAAGATCAAAAGAGACAAAGAAAGACATTACATATTGGTAAAAGAATCAATGCAACAAGAAGAGCTAACGATCCTGAATATATACGCACCCAATACAGGAGCACCCAGATACATAAAGCAAGTTCTTAATGAATTACAAAGAGACTTAGACTCCCACACAATAATAGTGGGAGGAGACTTTAACACCCCATTGTCAATATTAAACAGATCAACGAGACAGAAAATTAACAAGGATATCCAGGACTTGAACTCAGACCTGGATCAAGCAAACTTAATAGACACTTACAGAACTCTCCACCCCAAATCCACAGAATATACATTCTTCTCAGCACCACATCACACCTACTCTAAAATTGACCACATTATAGGAAGTAAATCACTCCTCAGCAAATGCAAAAGAACGGAAATCATAACAAACAGTCTCTCAGACCACAGTGCAATCAAATTAGAACTCAGAATTCAGAAACTAACTCAGAACCACACAGCCTCATGGAAACTGAACAACTGGCTCTTGAATGTTGACTGGATAAACAATGAAATGAAGGCAGGAATAAACATGTTCTTTGAAACCAATGAGAACGAAGACACAACATACCAGAATCTCTGGGAAACATTTAAAGCACTGTCTAGAGGAAAATATACAGCAATAAATGCCCACATAAGCATCAAGGAAAGATCTAAAATCGACACCCTATGGTCAAAATTGAAAGAGCTAGAGAAGCAAGATCAAAAAAACTCAAAAGCTAGCAGAAGACAAGAAATAACCAAGATCAGAGCAGAACTGAAGGAGAGAGAGACACAAAAAAACTCTTTAAAAAAAATCAATAAATCCAGGAGCTGGTTTTTTGAAAAGATCAACAAAATAGACAGACCATTAGCCAGATTGACAAAAAAGAAAAGAGAGAATAATCAAATAGATGCAATACAAAATGATAAAGGGGATATCACCACAGATTCCACAGAAATACAAACCATCATCAGAGATTATTACAAACAACTCTATGCACATCAACTAGTAAACCTGGAAGAAATGGATAAATTCCTGGACACTTGCATCCTCCCAAGCCTAAACCAGGAAGAAGTCGAAACCCTGAATAGACCAATAACAAGGTCTGAAGTTGAGGC
>PVKV010008588.1:0-63485 GCA_004027835.1 Alouatta palliata | reverse complement strand
TATTCCTTTTGAAACTATTCCGAACAATCCAAAAAGAGAGAATCCTTCCCAAATCATTTTATGAGACCAACATCATCCTGATACCAAAACCTGGCAGAGACTCAGCAAGAAAAGAAAACTTCAGGCCAATATCCATGATGAACATAGATGCAAAAATCTTCAATAAAATACTGGCAAACTGATTGCAACAGCACATCAAAAAGCTTATCCATCACGCTAAAGTAGGCTTCATCCCGGGGATGCAAGGCTGGTTCAACATACGCAAGTCTATAAACATAATTCACCACATAAACAGAACCAAAGACAAAAACCACATGATTGTCTCAATAGATGCAGAGAAGGTCTTTGACAAAATTCAACAGCGCTTTATGCTAAAAAGCCTCAATAAACTAGGTATTGATGGAACCTATCTCAAAATAATAAAAGCTATTTATGACAAACCAACAGCCAATATCATACTGAATGGGCAAAAACTGGAAGCATTCCCTTTGAAATCTGGTACTAGACAAGGATGCCCTCTCTCACCACACCTATTCAATATAGTATTGGAAGTTCTAGCCAGAGCAATCGGGCAAGAAAAAGAAATAAAGGGTATTCAAATAGGAAAGGAGGAAGTCAAATTGTCTCTATTTGCAGACGACATGATTGTATATCTAGAAGATCCCATTGTCTCAGCCCAAAATCTCCTTAAACTGATAAGGAACTTCAGCAAAGTTTCAGGATACAAAATCAATGTGCAGAAATCACAAGCATTCCCGTACACCAATAACAGACAAACAGCCAAATCATGAGCGAACTCCCGTTTACAATTGCTATAGAGAATAAAATACCTAGGAATACAACTAACAAAAGAGCTAAAAGATCTCTTCAAGGAGAACTACAAACCACTGATCAAGGAAATAAGAGAGGACACAAACAGATGGAAAAACATTCCATGCTCATGGTTAGGAAGAATCAATATTGTGAAAATGGTCATACTGCCCAAAGTAATTTATAGATTCAATGCTATCCCTATCAAGCTACCATTGACCTTCACAGAACTGGAAAAAAAAAAACACTTTAAACTTCATATGGAATCAAAAGAGAACCTGCATAGCCAAGACAATCCTAAGCAAAAAGAACAAAGCCGGAGGCATCACACTACCTGACTTCAAACTATACTGCAAGGCTACAGTAATCAAAACAGCATGGTACTGGTACCAAAACAGAGATATAGACCAATGGAACAGAACAGAGGCCTCGGAGGCAACACAACACATCTACAACCATCCAATCTTTGACAAACCTGACAAAAACAAGCAATGGGGAAAGGATTCCCTGTTTAATAAATGGTGTTGGGAAAAATGGCTAGCCATGTGCTGAAAGCAGAAACTGGAACTCTTCCTGACACCTTACACTAAAAGTAACTCCACATAGATTAAAGACTTAAACATAAGACCTAACACCATAAAAACCCAAAAGAAAATCTAGGCAAAACAATTCAGGACATAGGCATAGGCAAAGACTTCATGACTAAAACACCAAAAGCATTGGCAACAAAAGCCAAAATAGAGAAATGGGACCTAATCAAACTCCACAGCTTCTGCACAGCAAAAGAAACAGTCAGTAGAGTGAATCGACAACCATCAGAATGGGAAAAAATTTTTGCCATCTACCCATCTGACAAAGGGCTAATATCCAGAATCTACAAAGAACTAAAACAGATTTATATGAAAAAAAAAAAAAAAAACAAGCTCATTCAAAAGTGGGTAAAGGATATGAACAGACACTTTACAAAAGAAGACATACATGAGGCCAACAAACATATGAAAAAATGTTCATCATCACTGGTCATTAGAGAAATGCAAATCAAAACTGCATTGAGATACCATCTCACTCCAGTTAGAATGGCAATCACTAAAAAATCTGGAGACAACAGATGCTGGAGAGGATGTGGAGAAACAGGAACACTTTTACATTGTTGGTGGGAGTGTAAATTAGTTCAACCATTGTGGAAGACAGTGTGGCGATTCCTCAAGGACCTAGAAATAGAAATTCCATTTGACCCAGCAATCCCATTACTGGGTATATATCCAAAGAATTGTAAATCATTCTACTGTAAGGACACATGTACACGAATGTTCATTGCAGCACTGTTCACAATAGCAAAGACCTGGAATCAACCCAAATGCCCACTGATGATAGCCTGGACACAGAGAATGTGGCACATATACACCATGGAATATTATGCAGCCATCAAAAACAATGAGTTCATGTCCTTTGTAGGGACATGGATTAACCCTGGAAACCACCATTCTCAGCAAACTGACACAAGAACAGAAAATCAAACACCGCATGTTCTCACTCACGGGTGAGCATTGAACAATGAGAACACATGGACACAGGGAGGGAAGCATCACACACTGGGGTCTGTCGGGGGGAAATAGGGGTGGGACAGCAGGGGATGGGGAGTTGGAGAGAGATAGCAAGGGGAGAAATGCCAGATGTAGGTGATGGGGAGGAAGGGAGCAAATCACACTGCCATGTGTGTACCTATACAACAATCTTGCATGTTCTTCACATATACCCAAAACCTAAAATGCAATAAAGAAAAAAAAAGAAAAATCTTGAAAGCAACAAGAAAAATGACCATTGCGTATAGGGGAACAATGATGCATCTAATGGTTGGCTTCTTGCCGTAAAAATTGCAAGTCAAAATACATTGCACAAACATTTTCAAAGTGCTTAAGGAAAAAAATACTCTAAACTAAGAATTTTATAGTTAATAAAGTTATGCCTCAAAAAAAAAGCAAAATAAGAAAACTTCAAGATAAACAAGATATGAGGAAGTCAATACTAGCAGACATGTGCTACAAGAAATGTTGAAGGAAGTCCTTCGTGTTGAAGGGATAACATATATGACAATAATAACACAAAGGAGAGGAATATAATGAAGCTATGTTGGGGCAAATGTATTATATCTTATGGAAAATAAGTCAATATTTACTTAAAGTAGACTATAGATAAGATCAAGCAGATAAGATAAAAATACATATTTTAATCCCCCAAATAACCACCAAAAATAATTCAAATAAATACAGCTAAAAGTCAGTAGAGGAGTTAAAAGAGTACAATAAAAGATATTTGTGTACTACAAAGTAAGAAATAAAGCAATTATGTAAGAAAAAACGTGAGATCAGACACATATAAAATAGCAAAAAGACAATAAATAAATCCAAACATATCAATTATTACACTAAATGTGACTGCACTGACTATTCTGATCAAAAGACACAGCTTGATATACTGGATTTTTTTAAAAAAAGATTCAACTGTAATTGTCCACAATTTTTCAGTGATGGTAGTATTCTAAAACTTGATTGTGGTGATGGCTGCATGAGGCATACATTTTTCCAAAATACATCCAACTGTACACTTAATAAAAGGTAGATGTTTTCTTCATTGCCTTCTGGCAAAAAAAAAGGTGGATGTTAGCTTTATATAAATTACACTTCAATAAAGCTGTAAAAAAAAACAATAAAAAAGAGGACATATTCCAATTCATTCTATGAATCTAGAATATCCATCATAACATATTCAAATAAGAACAAAAAGGCAGATAGCAGGCCATTATCACTGAAAAAGTCGAGGCAAGAATCCTAAACAAAATATTAACAAAATGAATTCAGCAATGTATAAAGAAAGATAAAATGTCAAGATCAAGTTGTGTGTATTCCAAGAATGTAAGGCTAGTTGAACCTTTAAAAGTAAGTAAGTGCAATCGACCATAGTCATAAATTATAAGAGTCAACACATGATCAACAGAGGAGATGCAGAAAGAGCTTTTGATAAAATATATCATTCATTCAGATTTAACAAAAATATAACTCTTATGAAACTTTGAATAAAAAGAACATGATAGGTTAAAGAAAAGTAACAGTGAAAAACATACTTAATGGTAAAAATGCTTAAGATCAGGAAACATATAAAAATGTCTGCTTTTACTACTCCTTTTCAACATTGAACTAGATGTCCTATCCATGTAGACGGAAATGAAAAAAGTAAACATTTGAAAAGAAGATGTAATTACTACCATTTGTCGGTGTCATATGGTTGATCACAAAGAAATAATATAGTTCAATTATTAGAATTAGTCCAAAATTGCTGAATATAAAATTAATATTCAAAAGTCAATTGTGTTCCTATACATTAGCCAAAACAAAAAGTGTAATTTATTTAAATACATTATTTACAACAATAAAGAAATAAGAGTTCCTTAAAAAACTAAAAACAGATGTACAAGCTCTTTTTTTTTTTTTAATTGTACTTTAGATTCTGGAGTACATGTGCAGATCATGCAGGATTGCTGCACAGGTACATACATGGCAAGGTGGTTTGCTGCATTCATCCCCCCATCTTCTCTATCTGGTATTTCTCCCCGCATTATACCTCCCCACCCTCCCACCCTCTGCTGTCCCTCCTCTAGCCACCCCCAACTGACCACAGTGTGTGATGCTCTCCTCCCTGGGTCCACGTGTTCTCATTGTTTAACACCCTCCTATGAGTGATAACATGTGGTGTTTGATTTTCTGTTCTTGTGTCAGTTTGCTGAGGATGATGGTTTCCAGATTCATCCATGTCCCTATGAAGGACACAAACTCATTATTTTTTATGGCTGCATAGTATTCCATGGTGTATATGTGCCACATTTTCTTTATCCAGTCTATCGTTGATGGATATTTGGGTTGGTTCCAGGTCTTTGCTATTGTAAACAGTGCCACATTTTAAAGAAACTTGTAAAAGTGCACTGAAAGTCACTAGAGAATAACTAAACAAAGGCAATTATACTCAATGTTATTGCATAGGAAGAACTAATACCATAAAGATGTACATTCTCTTAAAAATCATTCTGTAACAATGCAAGTCTAATCAAAATTCCAACAGCATTTTTTATGAACTCAAAAAGCTGATTTTAAAATATATGTGTGTGTGTTTATGCATGTGTTTTTATTCATATTCAAACAGCAAAGACTAACACTACTGAAAGAAAAACAAGGTGGAGTGAGGGACTGGTCTTACTCCTAGAAAGACTTATTATAAAGGTATAGAAATTAAGACACTGTGGTGGAGGGTGCCGGAAGAGATAAACTGATCACTAGAGCAGGCCAGAGAGTCTCAACACAAACTCATGTATATATGGAAACTACAGTCTAACAGAATAGTTACTGTACATCACAGAGAAATGATGAGCTATTTAATAAATGGGGTTTACACAGTTTGTTTTTTATATGGAAAAATGAAATCTGATTCTTACCTTATACTATAAACAAAAATCAATTCCATATGGATCAAATACTTAAATGTTCATGGTAGAATGAAAAGATCTTTATAAGATAACATAGGAGAAAATTTTTATTAACTCAGCACAGGGAATTATTTCTTAAATATGATGTACAACATAATTTCAGTTAGACAAGAGAAAGAAGTTGTAGTGATCTATTGCACAGAATCGTGACTATAAGAAATAATAATGTATTGTATATTTCTTTTCTTTTTTTTTTTTAAAGACAGGGTTTCACCATGTTGGTCAGGCTAGTCTTAAACTCCCAACCTCAGGTGATCCTCCTGCCTTGGCCTCCAAAGTGCTTGGATTACAGGCATGAGCCACCACGCCCGGCCCGTATTGTATATTTCAAAATTGCTAGAAGAGATTTTAAATGTTTTCACCACAAAAAAAAATGATAAGTATGTAGCGATGGATTTGTTAATTGTCCTGATTTAATCATTCCACATTATAAGCATATCAGAACATCACATTGTACCCCATAAGTACATGTAATTGTTGTTAATTAAAAATAAAATTTTGAAAATATGAATGTACAAAGTATAATCCATAATGATTGATAAAACAATATATGAAAATTAACAACTTTTGTTCTTTAAAAAACACTACAAAGACAATGAAAAGATAAGCCACAAATCGTGACAAGATATTTGCAACTAATATAAACAAAGATTTAGTATTTACAATGTATACAAAATTCCTACAAATTAGTAACACAAAGATTGCCAATTTAATAGAAAAATGGGAAAAATTTCACAAAAAAATACGAAGGCTGATAAGCAATGAAAAATTATCAAACTTCTTGTATTCACAGAAATGAAAATTAAAACTACAATGAGATACCATTTCACAACTTCCAGTTTGACAAAAACTTAGAGATCAGACAATGTTAAGTATTGTTTTTATGAAACAAGAACTTTCATGCCATTAATGGGAGTATGAGTGATTACCAACACTTTGGAAAACAATTGGCAGTACCTTACAGAATTGAACATATGCATACCCTATGATTCAGCAATTTCTCGATGATATATGTATTTATAGAGTCATCCCTTGATATATGCAGGGGATTGGTTCCAGCACACCGGAATATCCCAAAATGCACACTTATTCAAGTCCCGCAGTTGGCCCTGCAGAATCCATGTATAGAAAAAGTTGGCTCTTCATAAACATGGGTTTTGCATCCTGCAAATACTGTATTTTTTATCCATCTTTGGTTGAAAAAATCTCAAGTGTATGTACACAATAATAAACAAGTCCTTCACCCTCAAAAATTCTCTCAGTGAACCCACACAGTTCAGACCCATGTTGTTCAAGGGTCAACTGTATATATATATGTACATATATGGATATATAATATGTATGTATATAATACATGTATATACATACATATGTTCAAACATTCTTGAATATATAAAGGTACCTGTGTAAATGTACACAGTCCAAATGGCCACCAACAGTACGACAGATATAAACACTGAGGTTTATTCATACAATGGAATAATAAATGGCTGTTAAATTAAGTGATCAATATCTACGCATATACATGTGGTTGTATCTCAAAAATATACTGAGTGAAGGAATTAAGTCATTTGGATTTCATTTCAAAAATGAAAAACTGGAAAAATCAATCAAGTTAATGTATAGGGGATATATACTAATAAGTAGCAAAATGATAAAGAAAATCAAGGGAATGACTAACACAAAATTCAGGAGGACACTGGTTATCTCTGGTGGGAAGGGAAGGGTGGGATAGAGAGAGGGAGTCGAGGAGCCCCTAAGATCCAGGAAGTGTTCTCTTTCTCATGTTTGAGTGGTGGCTACATCCCAAAGTAATTTTTACATTGTTTTACATTAAACTGTACATATTTGTTTTATACATTCTTTTGATGTGGGGTAACTAGACCTTTCATACACTGTTGGTGGGAATGTAAAGTCATATGTTTCTTTGGGAAAACAGTTTGGTAGTTTCTTAAAATTTTAAACATCACATTAAACCTACCATAGGATACAGCTGTTCTACTCTTAGATATACGCCACAGAGAAATGAAGGCATGAATCCATACAAAGACTTGGAAACAAACACTCAAAGCAGCTTTCTTTGGAATAAACAACATCAACTGGAAATGATCCAAATGCCCCCCTCCCCCCACTTCACCAACAGGCGAATGGATAAACAGATTACATCCATACACTGAGATGCTACTCAGCAATAAAATGCAATGGCCCACTGATAACACGTTATACTCAGCATATTTTGAACAAATCTTACATTCCGAATAAATCCCAAAACAATCATGCTGAGTAAAGGAAGCCAGATAAAAAAGAGAACATATTGTATAATTCCATTTATATAAAATTCTAGAAAATGCAAACTAATCAACAGAGACAGAAAGCAGTTCTGTGGTTGCCTACAGGGGATTGGTGGGATGGATTATCCAGGGGCCGGAGAGAACTTTTGAGGGTGAAGGACTTGTTTATTATCCTGATTATGGTGATGGTTTCATCATTGTGTACATACATTCAATTGTACACTTCAAATATGTGCAACTTATGTATGCTAATTATAGGTTAATAAAGTTGTACACAGAGTATATGATACATATATATATATATAATTTCAGACAGTGGGAAATTTTACAAAGAAAAATTAAATAGGACATACGCTAGAGACTCTGAGAATATGCTGCCTTAGATAGCATGGTTAGGGAAGGCCTGTCTGAGCAGGTGGCTTACTGTAATAGCTGTGGCCAGATTGCCTTCCAAAAAAGCTGTAACAATTCATATTTCTGCCAGTTATGAATGAGGGTACCTTTGACTCCCATTTCCCTACCAGGGGCAAGGACATGTGTCTGTTGTTTCTCAATACATTCTGTTAACCTTGTTATTTACATGAGTCCAATGTACAAATCTATCATTAATCCAGAGAGACAGAGATCTAAATGCCCAAATTCTCAAAGGGGCCAAGCTGTGGTGTGCACACCCTACAGGACTTCCATTTCTCCCCACACCTCTCTGTGCTGGCCCCTCAATGTTCTCCATGTCCTCTGTTGTCAGGGCCAGCAGCCCTTGTCTCTTTCCATTCAGCTGACCTTAAAATAAGGCAGTCAGGGCTTCGAGAAGGTTCTAAGTGGGCGAGAGAAAGATGGTTGCTTCCTTCTCTCCAATCCTTTGGCAGGAGATTTACTTCATCTTTACACAGAAAGAAAAAATATTAAAGAAGCTGGGAAACAGGCTGAATTAATTTAGGAAGCACCTCAAGTAATTACACATTGAAATGTTGCTTCCCTGGTGAAAAATTCTCCAGCACATTTTCTTTGATTCAGAGCTAATAAAAATCAAGAACAATACGTATGAGGGAAGGGCAGAGAATGATGAGTGATGAGGGAAAAGAGGATGTAAACTGGTTGGGAGAGAAGGATGTCAGTTATTTTAGCCTAAAACGGATGCATTGTAAGTGACTAATTTCCACGGTGGATAAAGAAGATGTGCATGTCACTGCGCACAGACCTGATGCTAGGGGACAATTAAGGACCCTCCTCTAGCCGGCCCACTGGAAGGATCTATTTTGGCTCACATGAGCCAATTCCAAGGGAGGGCTCTTATTTCACCTCTTCCCTGCTTCCTTATGCTGAGGAAAGCAGGATTGCTGTGGCAATGGAAGCAAATATTCTATCACTGCTTCTACCAAACCATTATCTTCCCTTGAGAGTCCAGAGTTCTGCATTTAAGAAACAAAATAAATTCTTTCATTGCTCAGACACTTTCAAATTCATTGGTATCTTTGAGATCAAACCCTCTCAGTGAACATATATTGCAACTGCTGTCTGGTAGACATTCAGATCCAGAGTTAAGTCCTGTGGCCCTTTTATAGTGCTATCAATTTGTCATCTGTCCTTGTTTTAAAGGCCGGCACATTTTTGCCATGGTCCCATCTCACAATAATAAAGTCTTTGGAAGATCAGCAATCTCAGGCATTTAAAACTGCATGTGCACTGTGAGGCAAGATGTGGGACAATGACTCCAGCTGCTAAAAGGGAGTGTGCAATGGTTATATTTACTCAATAGACGTTATTTTTCACACTGCCCAGGCTGCCCCTGGTGATAGACTAGCCATTTAAGAAGGCATTTGAACTCTGCGATTCCCATTGTGTTTCTTAGGACTTTGTGTCTTTGTCTGTACTGTGGCCACGTCAGAAACATGCTTCTCTCTCTCTGTTCAAGCAGTCATCCATTAGCCAAGCATATATTTTTCATCTGACAGTTATAGTCTTCCCTCCACATATATTGAGCACTTTAAGCATTTAGGTTACAAGATGTAATACAAATACTCCTTATTCTGGAGAATCTGAGAGTTTAATGGAGAAGAATGGGAGGTACACACACAAACACAAACACACGTGCAACGGTTGAGAATATAGGCTTTGGCATCCGATGACTTGGGTTATAATCCCATCTCTGGCATTTTCTGTCTGTGTGGCCTTGACTAAGTCATTTAATCTTTCTAAGCTTCAAATTCTCATTTATAAGATGGAAATTCATTCATCTAACAAATACTTGTTGAGGGCACACTTTGTGCCCAGCACAGGCTCAGTACTAGGAATCTAGCTTTGGACCAGCCAGACAAAAATCTCTCCCAAGTGCAGCTACGTTCAGATATTAACAGACAAATTGAAAATTAAACAACAGAGACATAATATGCCAGGTAGTGATAAGTGTTATGAAGAAAAATAAAGCAGGATGAGCGGATAGTAAACGGAGGAAGATGCGGTTTTTGGCAGGTCAGAGAATACCTCCCTGAAGAGGTAGCACTGGGTAGAGATTTGAGTAAGTTGACAGAGGGTCGCTGTGACAATCTGGGAGAAGAGCATTCCAAAGCAGGCCCTGACATGACAGAGCACGCCTGTCATAGGCAACCAATGGCAAAGTGGCCAGGGAGCTCAGGGTCACCATTAAAAAAAAAAGAAAAAGAAATAGAGCGTTTGAAAAGAGGTGAGAAATGTGAACAACAGAAATGGCTCAAAGATTAAGTTAAGCTAGTACAGGGGCCTTCCATTGTGCCAACATGCCAAAAATTGCCCTCACTCTCCCCCTGAGCACCCTGGTTCCCCTATTCCACAGCTACAGATCCTCACAGTACTGGAATGAAAATTTTTGTGATAACCTTGGAGGCTGACGAATCTTTAAGATTTATGTTCAGAAAGAAAATAAGATATAACTAACTGAGAGAAGCTGAACTCCAGAGCAAGAGGCCAGCCTGAACCTGAAATCTTTCCCACAATACTCGAATTTTCCTACTCTGTAAAACAGCTGCTTATACTGCCTGAAATTCTACTACTTAAAGATACGTATGTATCACTATATGCCCTCTCAAAATTTAAAAAAAAAAAAAAAACTCTCAAGATGTGACTAGAAGTGTTACCTAGCCACTTGCACAGTAGTATAAATGAGTGTGTTTGCCTTTCTTTCTAACATCTAGCTGGTACAATTTTCTCTAGGGGAAAGAGTATTTCAGTTAAGGGTAAAATATAATACGTAACTCTTTGTATTTTTTTCATGTGTCTTGTTCTACTTTATATTCTTGCTGCTTTTGCAAAAAAGTTGAGGCAGCAAATATTTTTAAATTTTGAAAACTTGTGGAATAAGATGGACTGATTCCACTCTTTCTTCTACTGTCTCCACCTCCTCCGAACAAAACAGTGGTGCTGTCTATAGCTGAAGGTATAGCTGGAACATGTTTGGAGGGTTGGAGACATTGAATTAAAGTGATCCCTGAGAACATAGAAAGTACATTGTTTCCCACTAGTTATACTACAAAATGCACACATGTTGGATCAGAACACAGCAATACTACATCATCTCAAACAAAACAAAACAAAAAACAAAAACAGAATGGCTCCCAGGCTACCAATTTCGGCTCCGATCTGATTGAAGACATCGTCACAATTAAAGCAACAATGTCTCTGGCAAAAAAAAGAAAAAAAAAAAAAAAAGTCAGAACGCCTAGAAAAGAAAACATGAAAGAGGCCACTTCCAAGCCTTGATTATGCAGTGCCAGAAGAGAGACGAGCAGGGTTTAAAGTTGTCCTGTCTAGTCCTGTGACAGTTGATCCCTGACCTAAGTGAGACTCAACACACAGTTTTCTGCTTGCACTCCAGCTTCCCTTGCAGATTTCCTTCCAGGGAGGAAAAGCACTGGTAGCAACATGCTTATCTAGGGGGCTTGATAACCAGCAGTGTTTGTAACTGCCATTCTGGTTGGCACATCAAGCTGGTATGAGTCTGTTTAACCTGAGTCAGACCCTGGACTCCAATCACTTCTGACTCTAAGGCCACATTATGTGCTGTGTGCACATAATCTGATTATTACGAACTGTGGCCCAGGACTAGAACTGCATTCATAAAGAGAGGAAGGAAAATCTTCCTCCTCCAATTTCTCTTCCTGTCCTCCCCTACTGTGCCCCCACCAGTCCCCTCTTCTGCACCCACACATATTCTGTTCCTAGATCCCTTATTTGTGTTACTATTCAGCTTCATTGCAGGTTAAGGGGCTTCTGGGGGATCTCTTCAGACTCTCTCCCCACCATTATTTCTATGAGAAAAAAACATTGTTAATTCCAATGGCTGATTTTCAAATAAATTTTGGACCATGACCCAGTTACAATGTGGGGACATTTTGTTCCTGTAAATTGGTCTTTCTAGCCAGTGTCTGGAAGCTGGCTGGGAAATGCATTTAGTAAATCACTCCCAGTGGTTTGGGAAAGGACAGAGAAGGTTCTAGAAGAGATGAGTCAGGCAAGGGGGTGGGCAGCACAGAGGGGAAAGGAACAAAGAGCCAAGCAATATTCTGAAAACAGAATTTGTACTCAGCCAGAAATAACTGTCTGATCAGGCCTAGCTAAAGGCTTTCTGACATGACGAAGCAAATATTAACAGAGAAATCTTTAGGAGCCTCTCTCAGTGAACATAACATTCTTTTTGGTGATAAGCCGGGTGGGTTTATAAATAACACACTTTGCCAGGCAATCTTGATAAGACCTTATTCTCCCCTCCAGGGCTGGAGAGCCGAGAATGGAAGTTTTTGTATCTCAACGAGCACCTGGCACAGGGACCCACCTCCCTGTACTCACCAAACAGCTTGAAATGAACATGATGCTGGTCCAAGGATGCTGAAAAGCCCAAAGGACATTCTTGAAAAAAAAAAAAAAAAACACAGGAAAATGATCAGCTTACTTTCAAACTCCTATATGGGAATGGTGGGCTGGGGTAAGAATAGCTCAATACTTAGCCAGCTACTTCTTACCTAACTGGTGTGTGAGTGCATGTGAGCTTCTGTTCGACGGGTGCAGGGATCTGGGATGAACCAGAAACTGTCAAAAGAGAAAAACTCAGTACAATGTCGTTGCTGCAATCCTTCTATCTTAAAATCAAGCGTGTGGCTCCTTTACAAAGGGATTATAACAGCAGTTTTGTCAGAGTGTCATGACTGTACATGTTGAAATCTACATTCATTCATCCATTCATTAACCAAACATTACTGGCTGTACTGTAGGCACACAATGGAAGGTACACAGTTGCAACCTTATACGAAAGAAGGCTAGATTCCTAGTACTGAGCCTGTGCTGGGCTCAAAGTGGGCCCTCAACAAATATTTGTTAGATGAATGAATTTTCATCTTATAAATGAAGGTACAATGAAAGGTACACAGTTGCAACCTTGTAGGAAAGGAGAGTGCCCAGGAGAATTTGAAAATATAGAGGATGAGCATAGAAGGGGAGTGAAAACAGAGATGTTCCCAGCCAAGTTCAGTTCCAACTGCTCAATCATTTACAGAGTAGAAAAGAGCGGTACCTCCAAAAAGGGATGGGGCAGAAAGGCAGGATCTGCTATTGCCTGGGAAAAGCAAATGAGCACTCAAAACTGAACCCAAACAGGCCACAGCAAGTCAGTACACACACCGCACCACCCTCTTGCAATATGAGATTGTGGAGGAGAGAACAGTATAGGACTCTGACAGGAAGGCAGGCCGGAATGCGGCCCAGAGCCACGGGGCCAGAGCTTTCACAGGGCGAACAGAGATTAGCCCAACGGGGTCAGAATGCCCTGCTATTTTGACAGTGCTTGTCAACATTTATTTGTTCAAAGTGTCCCCTCCACTTGAGAAAGTTGACACAGCAACCCAAATAATCTGACAACTAAGGAGCTGGCAGGGCAGTCTCAGAACAGCAGTGACGGTTTTCAGCATGGGGTTAGGGGAAGCACTCCAGCTCTGGGGTCAAAGCTGAGTTTCTAGCAAAGCTCTGCCACTCCTTGGTCCTCAGTGTCCTTGTCTGTGAAATGGGGAGAATAACAGAATTGCTTCAAAGCAAGGATTAAATAAGATGAGTTCTGTACCAAGCTTAGCACATCGTGAATAGCCAGCACGTGTTAGCCATCATCATTGCCAGCAATAAAGGAGAGCTATTATAATGTGGTATCTGGGGACACAGCAGTGCCCTGGTATCACAGCCACACGGTTTTTAGGTGAAATAGAAACAAGCCAGGAAAGGGGAATTCTGCATTCCCTCCTCTGTGACTCCTCATCTGGCCGAGCCCCTTCCCCTGGGACCACACTAACTTATCAAGAAATGGTAACTGTTGAGCCCAGGGTCCTACCTGCCCATTCCCCAGACTCATTCATACACTTGCAGATAGACGTCACGGCTGCTGTAACAGAAACTATGGTAAGGGAGGAAGAAGCAGAAAGCAACCCTCCAGTATAAGAGAAAGGAAAAATGCTGAGATTTGGCAAAAAGGGAAAAAACAAAAACAAACAAAAAAAACCCTACCCCTACAGATCAAACTCACCCTCATAGGACGAGGGCCCAAGATACAAAAAGACTTCCTGAAGTCACTGAGGGGAGGGAAACTGAGGCTTAAGAATGTAATGGGGCTTCAGTTGCGTGAAAGGCCACCAGCCTGTTGAGTGACAGGCACTGAGGACCTGTGTTCTGGCAAAGTCTCATCCACAGTTCCTGCAAAGAACAAGAGCAACAGGCCAGGAACTGTCCAGAATGTCAAATTAGGAATGGCCAGAGATCTGGTGAAGGAAATGCAGAGGATCTGGAAAGCGCTCTGGGATGCCAGCCAAAGATACAAAGAGGACAGGGAGAGTGGGTGGCAAAAGGCAGGGCTCGGTTATCTCCCTGCAGTGTGGGGGAAGGACAGGAGAGGACACGCCAGCGAACACATCAGCTCTGACTCAGAGGAACAGTAAAAACGATCCACACTAATTAGTTTGGGGATTTTCTTCCTAATTAATTTATTTGATAAGGATTTCTCTGAGAGTCTGGGAATTAAACTGCTATGGTCTGAATGTTTGTGTCCCCCAGAATTTATGTGCTGGAATCTCAACCCCCAAGGTGATGGCATTAGGAGGTGGGGCCATTGGGAGATGATTAGATCAACAGGCCTTCATGTGTGGGATTAGCATCCTTCTAAAAAAGGCCCTAGAGAGCTGCCCTGCCCCTTCCACCACGTGAGAACACAGCATGAAGGCACCATCTATGAACCAGAAATCAGGCCTTCACCAGATGCTGAATCTTCTGGGCCCTTGATCTTGGACTTCCCAGACTCCAGAACTGTGAGAAATAAATTTCTGTTGTGATAAGCCAAACAGTTTATGGTATTTTGTTATGGCTGCCCAGATAAACTAAGACACACATATTGGAGTTAAGATGTAAGAACTAACTCAGACAAAGCATCTCAGTCCATTGTCATGCCTAACAGTTCCCAGTCCCCACCCCATTCTAGGGAATAGCGGGATTACAGGCGTGAGCCACCATGCCCGGCCTGGCGTAGGACTTTTCTTCCCCTAACTCTGCTTAAAAGTAAAGATGAAAAAGAGCATGAGATTAGCCAGTGAGCCCTCATCTCTTGTCAGATTCTCTTCATAGTTGTTCACAGATACTCTTCCCATTTTCATATTTGTACAGCTTGTTACCATGGGAACATCTTGGTCCCCTCCCATCCACATGCATCCAGCCCGGGGGATGTGTAGGCGTGATACGATGGTTGCTGAACTTAATGATCACAATCTGGTACCCAGGCATACTTGGGCCCTTTGGAATTCCAAGGCAGCAGTAGATGACGTAAGTAGAGGAAGCAGTAAGGGCATGTGGAAGGTGAGACTTTCCCAGTCTTGCTTTTACATCTACATTAAGATTTTCAGAAATGGTAGAGCATTGATTGTACATTCAGAACTAACACGTTTCTTGGAAAGATCTCTTCCCTATCCTAATTCATAAAGTAGAAGCTAGATTCTGCAACCTGAAAGAAGCTATTTCTAAAAGCAGACTCTTGGTGACAGGGAATTTAAGAACTTCTGATGATTTCAAATGAATAAGATGCTTCAATATTATCTTAGAAAGATGCATTATCAGAAAATATTCTGAGCCAAGAACACTTTGCAGAATTCCCCAATAGATGAGATATGTCCCCATAGACTGACAGCAATAAAGGGTAAATAATTTAGACCTCCTTGATATTATCCTGCCTGCTCATAACGTGTCTTTAATAATTAATTCAACTCAACCTTTAAAAAAAATTCTCCCTATGTAACTTAAATCACATCCTCCGTTTTGCCTGTTAACAATAGGAGATCATTTCCCATTTGGGACTTGTCCTTCCCAAGTGAGGTGCATTTATTTACGCATGAGACATTTTCCTGCTGTTGTTGGTTTTCACGAATGTATTCTGCACATGCTCAGTGAACACCATGATTCTGATCAGATTCTCCTCCAGGTACTCACCATTGTCTGGAACTGTTTTCGTGTTTTATTTCTACTGACATAATTTCCACAGTGACCCTATTACTTTTCTATTTTACAAATGAAGAAAATGGTTCAGTAATTTAAATAAAATGCTCCCATCACACCTGTCTACCCCCACTGAAAGATCACTGCCTGGCATAGTTATCATGGGAACAAGGCTGTATATAACTTGTATCACAGCATATAAAGGGTTTATATTGTGTAGAAAATATGTCCTATTTTAAAAGAAGCTGTTCCCTTTAAATATCTGATTACTGAGTCCTGCTAAATCATTCACACACAGAAAACCTTGAGGGGTGGGGAAAGGGAAGTGACAGGGTATTTGAAAATAGATAAGGGATAGTGACATCATATAATTTAATATAAAAACGGACACCAGTGGCAGAAGATTTAGAGATGGAGAGAAGGGAAGTGGAGCATATGTTTTGTTGAACACAGCTATCTGTAGAAATGGAAATTATTCCAGGAAGGTCAGAGAGAAGAGGCTGCTATAGATGGAAGGGACAGAGCTGAGCAGAAACCTTTCAACCCAAAAAAGAAACACACTGGGTAAATTCAGAACACTGTGACTCCAAGTAACTTATCCATAGCCAGGTGGCATCTGCATGGTATTTATGTCCTGAAGCTTTGCCTCTTAAAGATGGCTGAGAAGGCCAAAACAGAGGCATCACAAATTAAGGAACCACATAGTACGCCTTTTATTGTATACTTCTTTCAATTTCTGTTTCAGTTGCAGATGATGTTAATTTGTGGGTCTTTTCTTTTCTTTTGAGACAGGGTCTCACTCTGTTGCCCAGACTGGAGTTCAGTGGTGCAGTCATGGCTCACTGCAGCCTCAACCTCCTGGACTCAAGTGACCCTCTCACCTCAGCCTCCCAGAATAGCTGGGGCTACAGGCATGTATCACAACGCCTGGCTAATTTTTAATTTTTTTGTAAAGACAGAATCTCACTATGTTGCCCAGGCTGGTGTCAAACTCCTGGGCTCAAGTGATCCTCCCACCTCCAAAAGTGCTGGGATTATAGGAATGAGCCACTGTGCTCGGGCTGTGATTTTTTTTTTTAATTGAAGTATAAAATACAAAAAATAGTTCAATGTGTAAAGTACAAGAATATCATGTATCTAGCTTAGTAAACTTTTACATACATGTGCACACACACACATACACACACACACATTATGTTACCAACATCTAGATCATGATACAAAACATTTCTACCATTCCAGAAAGCTCCTAGGCAATACCCACCAGCCTTTACTCCAAAAGTAAAGACTGTTCTTACATCTAATACCCTAAGTTAGTTTTGCCTGTCCTTGGTAGGTGATATAAATAAAATCGGACTGTATGTAATTTTGGTTCTGGCTTTTTTCACTCAACATAATGTCTTTAAGATTTACCTACATTATCATGTATTTCAGTAGTTTTCTCTTTTAAATGAAGTTTCATATTCCATTGTATGACCTGATGCCTAATTTATTTATTTATTCTCCTGTTGATAGACATTTGCATTGTTTCTAGCTTAGGATTATTATGAATAAAGTTGCTACAAAAATTACAATGGAAGTTTTTAACGAATGAATGCACTCATTTCTTTTTCATATATACCTAAGGGGGACATATCTGAGTGACAGGGAAGGTTTCTGTTTAATGTTAGTTGATGCTGTTGGTGGGCACTGCAATATGCCCCTGAGATTCTCCTGAAGGACATTCCCTCCCAGCTGCAAGACTGCTGCCAGCTCTCAACCCTCTTTGGAAATTGCTTCGGCTGAAGAACTTGCTTCTCCATCAGCTCATTTCTATAACCACATAGGTGTCCCCTATGATCAGAAAACAAGAGGAAGAAAAAGTCTAAATTGCATCCATAGATGAGTTGATTTGGATTTGATCATAAGTTAAAAATGGCTGATGGTTCACACTTATAGGTGAACTTGAAGACAGTGGTAAGGGGAAATCGTTTTAATAAACAGAACTTCGGGCAGTGAATCTGGTCATCTACTTTGTGTGATAAGAGAAATGGTCAGAAGTTCAAATATACAAAGATGTCATGAGCAGTGACAAATGGCTTAGTCAGCTGATTAAAGGTTTGGAAAGGAGAAAGACAGAAAGATCAGAAAAAAGAAGTCTTGGGTAAAGAAATGGACACGTGGCAGTGAACAGCAAGTGTGAAAATCTCTTAGTATTGCATGTTAACACCTACCAGAGATCACTTACCATGGAAAAACCATCAAAAATCAAGATAGACAAAAATGACTCAACCAGTTGACATCAGCCACCCCTATCATTGGCCACATTAGAGCCAGCACAATGGGCACATGAATGGGGTGAACATAGTGGAGGGGATAGAGACTATGATTGGTACCAACAGCATGCCTCCCACTTACAACAGCTGATCTTGCCAACACTGCTGTCAAATGTCCAACCTGCCAACAACAGAGACCAATGATAAGTCCCTAATATGGCACCATCACTTAATTAGGTCAGCTAGTCACTTGGTAGCAGGTTGATTACACTGCACCCCAGCAAGCTAATAAATGAAATTAAGAGAGTGTTTCATTTTGATAGTAATAGATACATATTTGGATATGGATTTGTCTTTCTGCCCACAGAGTCTAAACCAATTCCATTACCCAGGGGTTACAGACTGAGACAACACTTTAAAGCAAAGAGTCTGTGTGAATGTCCCCATCACTATGGGATCCACTAATTACATCAAATGCCACATAACCCAAAAGCAGCCAGCCTGGATAGAGATAGAACGACCTATTGGAGACACAGCTGAAGTGCCAATCTGGATGTGGTATCCTGCAAGGATGGAGTGTATACTCTGATCGATGACCTTTATATGGTGCTCTGTTCCTTATAGATCGAATACACTGGTCCAGGAGCCAGAGAATAGAAGGGAAAGGCCTCACCTAACAGGACTCCCAATGACATGCTGAGAGATTTTGTTTCTCATCGCTGCAACTCTGGGCTCTGTAGGTTTAGAAATCCTACAGAGCTAGGGATATATGAGGGAACACAGAGAGAGTAGCACTAAACAAGGCTGTACGTTACAGGCTCATTCTGCCAAGAGACCAGCTGGAAAGAAAAGAAACCACTATACTGACAAGAATAATTGGCACAGATCATCAAGAGGAGGGCAGGAAAGAATCTCATTTACACCAAGGTAATCCATTTGGATTACATACTTCATACTCCTATGCCCAATTCTGGTGACAAAAGGACAACTACAGCAACACTGGCCTGAGAAGGGCATGGGAACCAGGGACTAGGCTGTCCTGGAAATGAAGGTCTGGGTCATATGAAATAAGCCACTGATACCCCAGAGGAGCTAACCATAGGTGAAAGAACTCTAGATTGGATAGTAGCAAATGGGGAGGATAAGCCTCAGTCCCAGCTGAAATATCAGAGGCTACAGTTTGTTCAAGAAGAAGTCCATCAGGATTTTGGAAGAGCTACACTCGAAACCTCATGATGAAGTGAATCCAATTAGTACAAGGGGTAGACCACGGTGGAGCTCTGAGGTGTTACCCAGATCTCCCTTCAGAACTGAAGACCATTTCCCAAGCTGTTGGGAGTGCTGCAGGAAGACAGCCCTCCATGGTCGGTCCGCTTCAAGAAACACCCTGGTTGAGAAGAGGTGCCTCAGTAAAGGTCACACCTTCTTCCCAGGCCAGCCCACATCAAATGGCTGATCAGCACAGAAGTATAAAACCAGGTGCTCTTGCTCCAGCTCAGAACAACTCTGAATGGCCACTGCAGGGTTAGAGATCCTTGTGAGGTCAGCTGAAGTCTTTCCTGAGACTGCTTGTGTATCAACTCTCTACCCAATCCTCCTTCCTTCTTTTCTTTTTCCCTTCCTTTCCCAAGTGTTGGTCCCAAAAGTACTTCCTAATAAACTTCCTACATTGCAATCCTCATCACAGAACTTGCTTCCTGAAGAGTTCAACCTCCAGAGTTTTTTTAAGTGGCTGACCTAATTTACGCTTCCGTCTGCAATAGATGAAAACTCTAATTGTACTATATCCTCATCAAACTTGACATTCTAAGTCTTTAATTTTGCCATTCTGATGGGTATGCAGTGATGTCTCATTGTGGTTTTAATTTGCATTTTCCTGATGACTAATGATATTGAGCACCTTTTCAAATGCTCGATGGACAGCTGGATACCCTCTTTTGCCTATTTGTATTGATTTGTGTGTCTTTTTCTTATTGCTTTTAGGAATTCTTTACATATTTGGATGTAAGCCATTTGTCAGATAAATGTATTGCAAAAGATTTTCCCAGCCTGTGGCTTGCCTTTTCAGTCTTTTAATCACAGTATGCTGTAGTGTTGTTGTTGTTGTTTTTCTTAACTTTTATTTTGGAATAATTATAGATTCACAGGACATGGCAAAAATAGTACAGAGAGGTCACCCAGTTTCCCCCAATGGTTATATCTTACATAACTGCAGTACAATATCAAATCCAGGAAACTGACATTGGTACAATGTGTGTATAGTTCTATGCCATTTTATCTCATGTGTATCACTGCATTCAGATACAGAACTATACCACCACTGCAAGGATCTCCTTCATACCCTTCCTTTATAGTCACATCCATCCCCTTCTCCAGCCCCACATCATCTGTAACCCCTGTAATCACTACTTTCTTCCCTATCTGCACAATTTAGTCATTTCAAGAATGCTACAAAAATAGAATCATAAAGTGCATGATTTTTCTAAACTGGCTTCTTTTTCCACTCAGCATAATGCCCTTGGGTTCCATCTAAACCATTTTCACATGTAGAAAAATTATGTTACTTATGCTACTTTGCAATACTTGATTATTTATGTTGATAAGGGAATAAACCAGTTTGTTTTGTTATTATAAATAGTTTCTTGTCTTTCATATAAACACACCAAGATAATTTCCCTGGGATTTAAATATCCAGGCTTAGGTGCCAGACACACTGTCCATGGAGGAGGCCCACACACTACCCATATCTGGTGGGCCAGGGAAAGAGACACCATCAACTTACGTCCCACAAGTCACAATTATGGCTTCCATTAGTGCCTGTGGTCCACAGGGTCCTCTGCCTTCATGTTTTCGGTATGGAATAAGGAAAATGATAGAACTAAAACTGCTCTTTTCACGGTTAAAGGAGAGTGAGAAAAACAAATGACTCATTTTGCTTTTACGAATGATGAAACACAGGTTTCAAAATGGGACATATTAAGAACCTCATTTGTTACAATCACTTTCAGGAGAAATTGGAATATCCTTTCTGCATGCCAAAATGTCCATAACGCTCACTTTATTGCGGGAGACAACATTCTCTGAAGTCTAATGTCCCTTTCCACCTTCCATGCCTCTGCAGCTTCCTCTCTCGGGGCACTATGTCCTCACACCTTCCCTGAGGCGTCTGCCAGAAGCGCTAAATCTTGGGCCGTTCTGTGGCTACGCATGCTAATCAACAGTCTGCAAAACATCTCTGCCTTTCACTTTGAAAGGGACACATTTGGTGGTGTTTTATTTCAACTGATTCTCTTTGTATTCAATTGCATATTATAATATCACAGAAGATGTTGACAGAATATGACAGAAGGTCATCAATGCAAGAAGTGACTGCTGCCTTTCCTTTAAGTGTGGGGCTCCACTGGGAGACTATTGCACATTGAGCAATAATACCAAAAAGTTCCTGGTGGCCAAGCTTCATGGACAGTGGAGGTGGAGGTCCATTTATCAGTAATCATTTAAGCGTTACCTTGAAATTACATCCAGATTCTAAACCTTTTTTTTTTTTTTTTAACTACCTCTACTACTTCCATCTCCCTTTCAGCCATCATCATCTCTTGCTGATGGGGTTACTGAAATGACTTCCTGCTTCTGCCCTTGTGTGTCACCCTCCTACCCTCTCCCCAGAAGCCAGATCCTTTTAGAAAATTATGTCGCTCCTTTGATGAATATCCTTCAGTGGCTTCCTATCTCACTCAGAATAAAACCCCAACTACTTCCTCTGACCAAAAGCACCTATGTAATTCTCTGAGCCTCTTCTCACATTCTCCGTCTTGCTCCAGACATGCCAGCCTCCTTGCTGTTCCTTGGACATATCAAGATACTCCCACCCCATGGCCTTTGCCTTTCCCATCAAGCATTGTCCCTCTTTCAACATGTTATGGATGTAAACTCATCAGACAAGGGAAGTGTTAGCAATATGTGTCTCCAAAGGTAGGATTTTGAAAGTCACTATTCCTTTGTGCTTTTAAAAATGTTCCCGCCTGTAATCCCAGCACTCTGGGAGGCTGAGGCAGAGAATTGCTTGAACCCAGGAGGCAGAGTTTGCAGTGAGCCAAGATTGCACCACTGTACTCCAGCCTGGGCAACAGAGCAAGACTCCATCTCAAAAAAAAAAAAAGTTTCTAATTATTTTCAATGAATACCATGCATTCATTTTTGTGATTGAAAACTAAATATAAAATTAAAAATCAAGATCACAAAAAGACAGTGTTGCTTATTTCAACACTGTTGATTAAGCCCCTTGTAAAAGGGCTGTCACATAGGTGCAGTCTCCACATGCAGCCCAGATAGTCGGTCTCTGAAGGCCCACACAAAGCCCACAGGTCTCCAGGTCTCATCCTCCCATCCCATTTCCCTCAGTAAATGATCACCACACCAGGATGGTGATAACTAATCTCTGGATAAGATTCTGACTCACCAAATTAAATTGCAATGAAATGCTTTTTAATATGTAACCTAGAACGATGAGTAAATAGTTATTTTCCCCTTGTGAGCGACATTACCTGTCATTCTAAAAATTAATCTTATTTAAGAGATGCTTAAAATATGCAGCAATAGCACGGTGTTTAAGATCAAGCAGTTAATGAGTAATTAATCTTGGTGAATTATGAATCTCAATTCTTTCAATGCTATTTTCCTTTAGAGGTATTAGTTCCCCACCCCACCCTCCACCTTTATTTTCTCAGTTGCTATAGAGATTTACATTCTGGCTTTTCAGAATTTGTAAAATGGAGAAAATGCTATTGGTCAACTTGAATGTAATATATACAACCAAAAAATTCTTTAGGTACAGTAGATAAAGCTCAGGATAGTATGGTTGAGAGATTTCCGTAAGATTTGGTAGGTTGGCATGAAAAGCATGATTTCTACTTTTTTTTTTTTTTTTTTTTGGAAAAAAATGACAGTGTTCCAGCCACCATAGCATTGCTAAGAGTTCCCACTTCATTTTCCAACTTCATATGTTCCCTAGAAGGTAACTGGACAATGCACTGTGGCATGAGGTGAGAGGTGGAGTGGGGAGAGCCATTCATCGTGGATTTTATTATGGATTTTATTCAAACCTTTTGTGTATGTCTTTGAGGCTCTTCAGAAATATTAAACTGAAATCTTGCTTTTAAATGTCAGTGGTCTTTAAAAAATGTCAATGGTCTTTATACCACTCTGCAGTTTCATCTGTTCCTTGGTGAGATCTGTAGAGTGGAACAAACTGTACAGCCTTTGTTTGGCTCCAGGCCCTATCCTGCATCTGCACCTGTAACTCCCTCTGTATTGCCCCATCTAAGCCCCAGGAGTTTATGACATAGAGAAGGTGAAGCTTTTGCTGGAGTCAGCCTAATTGAGCCGTGCCATGCTTTGAAACAGGCTGTGCATATCATGGGACAAGCCCTGTGGTTTAAACAACTCCATCAGACCACTGCAACATGTATTGATTCTGCTTAAGACAGACACCAAATATGGATGGTTTGTTTCTTTTTCTCCAGGGAGTTGGACTTTTCAGCCACCTTGGGTAGCCCCAAACCTCTGCCTTCCCTCTTCAGAAATGGTCTGTGCCCTCATTCTTCCTACCATAACACCCACCACCTCTACCGCGGTGGCCTGTCGACAGCCCAGGGGCCACGTTCGTCTTGTGAATTGTTGTAATCCAGAGCCCGGTACAGAGTTTGGCACACAAAGATGCTCAATACATATTTGTTGTATAAATAGAGGAGTGAATTAACAACCCAATGATGTCACTTCTCCTGTGCGGGTCCCAATAAACAAAGCCTACACTACACTTTCTCCGACTCTCCCTCCACGTTGCTAGCAGCTCTGTAGTAGTTCATATATGATCCACTTGGAGGAGGACTGTCCACATCAGCTCCTCATCACTCTGGGTTTGGTCTCTGCATTTGCAAAAGCACAGATTCTGTCACTTTTGCTCTGGCCCTGGACCTTTGCATGGTAACTCCTGACGATATAAAAACAAAAGCAAGGGCTCGGTAATGTGTAAGCAATATCCTAACCAACTAGTGACTCAACATTTACTAGACATCTACCCCATGTACTAGACATGTACCTCAGCACTGCCATCTAAGATGTCATGGCTGTTCCTTTTCGTTACCACCAGTGGTTGCGTGAGGACATTGGTGTGCCCCTGGCTGGCCTGAAGTAGGGTGCCCAAGAAGCTTCATATTCTACTGTTTGTTACTTGACCCTATTTACCACTGGGCTCTATACTACCATGTGCTCCTGAATTTTTATCGCACCTGGATATCACTGCCTATTCTCCAGCATTCATTTTACAGCCAGGATTTCACTTGGAACATGATTTAAATGTGATGAATACTTCCACTGTCATCATGACAGCATAGTGGTATACTTGAACTGCTAATGTCAACAATATCATTTTTTAAAAAAATTAATATTTATTTATTTATGAGATGGAGTCTTGCTCTATCACCATGCTGGAGTGCAGTGGCATGATCTCAGCTCACTGCAACCTCCGCCTCCTGGGTTCAAGCAATTCTCTTGATTCAGCCTCCCAGGTAGCTGGAACTACAGGCATGTGCTACCACACCCAGTTAATTTTTGTATTTTTAGTAGAGACGGGGTTTCACCATGTTGGCCAGGATGGTCTGGATCTCTTGACCTCGTGATCCACCTGCCTCAGCCTCCTAAAGTGCTGGGATTACAGGCGTGAGCCACCATGCCTAGCAACATCCTTTATTTTTATGAGTGACCCCTCAGACACTTGGCCATGACTTGGGGTAGTTCACAGATTGTCAGTCAAACACTTTTGGATGGGATACTTTGTGTTTATAATTAATAGCCAGTAATGGTTTTATTTAGCACTGAGAAATATTTTCACTGGCTATATGCAAAACAACCACATAATAATATCAATGATAATAGTCACTATTATGTAGCACTTACTTTGTGCCACACACTGCTGCAAGTGTTTTACATCTTAACTCATTTCCTTCTCATAAGAGTGCTATGTGGTAGGTATTATTTTAATAATTGCCATTTACAGTTGAGCAAAGTGAGGCACAAAGAGGTAAATAACTTACCAAACACATCTAGTAAGAGGCAGTCAGGATGCAAACCCAGACAATCTTAGTCTGAGTCCAAGCTGTAAAACCCTATACTTCAACACTTACCTAAGACAGTAAGCAATTCTTACAGTGCCCCATTCTTAAATCTTAATGTCTCTAATCTACATATTCTCTCATTACTCATCTACCTCTCTCCACCTTTTCAAATGCATTGATTAACATTAGCGATCACTAATAATTATGGAACACTCACTGTGTGTCAAGTAATGTGGCAAATATTGCGGTCTGTAAATGTAAATATACAGTATCTCATTTAATTCTCATAACTACCTCTTAAGATATACAACTATAATAGTCCCTCGTTTTGCAGCAGAAGAAACTAAGGTGAAGTAACTGGTGAAGTAGCTGAGCTGGGATTCCAGCCCAGGTCTGTGCAGCCCAACCATTACTTTACACTGCCCCTCCTCCCCGTGCAGAGCCTGGTGAACCACACCTCAGCTCTGACTGCAGGCCTGCAGCTCTACGACAACCTGCCCTTGATCAACTCACTATTAATTATCTATTTCTTGTAGTCTATTGAGGTCTTTTCCCATTTGGATCTCCACCTCCCATTCCCATTTATCACATCTAGTCTGGGACCTATTGCAAGGCAGGCCCACTTTTTATTTTTATTTCTTCGGGAATTTCTCCCTGGACAGTACAGATAGAGTATACCTACCACATGCTGTTGACTGACAGAGTCACTTACCCTGGTCACATGACACAGTCAAAGAACGCCACTCTTCGGGAATGGACCTTCACTAGAGCACCGTGGCTCTCTTCTTTCCTTTGTTAGCTTTTCCTTTTTTGGCTCATGGTTAGGCTTTACTGTCTGTCCTTTGCTGCCTGCACCACTTTACCCTGTTGGGTCAATGGGCTGGAGTTAAGAGCACTGGCCATCACATAGACCCAAAGACCTTACCGGTAGCACCTAGTGTTCTTCTTTCCCAACTCCAGTGAAACAAAGCAGACAAAATTGCTCCTCTCCGAGGAGAAAAGTCACGGAGGAAATTGGCTCTAGGCTCCAGATATGTAGAACAGAAGAAAGCCAATTTCTACCAATGGTCCCCCACCAATACACTCCTCAACCAAATGGTAGGAGGGGAGCATCCAAACAAGACTTCTCCAGCAGCAGCAGGATTTCCAGACATCTATTATAAAACCAAGTTTCCCTTTAGGAAACTTCATGCGGCAGATGCCTCAGGCTAGACACATGGCTGAATTTTAAGTACTTCCACGTGAATTAGGTTGATTTCATTCCACTGATGGCACTGTTACCATGCAAGAAATGAAGCCATATATCTATGTATACACACACACGCACACACGCAGACACAGTCAGCTCTTCATATCCACGGATTCAACCAACTGCAGATTGAAAACATGAGAGGAAAACATTACAGGTGTATTGAATATGTACAGACCTTTTTCTTTGTGGTTATTCCTGAATAATACAGTATAACAACTATGTACACAGCATTTACATTGTATTAGATATTACAAGTAATCTAGAGATGATTTAAAGTATACGGGAGGATATGCATAGGTTATATGCAAATACTACCCCATTTTGTTTCAAGAACTTAAGCATCCGCATATTTGGCGTCCATGGGAAGTCCCGGAACAAATCCCCAGTGGATACCAAGGAAGGGCTGTGTATGTCAGACTACTTTTAAACTCAGCTTCTATTTCAGCAGTCGCTAAGCCAAACTGGTAAACTTGCCACGGCTCATACCCTTGCACTTTTGTTTTAGGACAGACACATCATCTCCCTGCAAATCAGCCTTTCAATTGATCGATGGTTTAGATTCTCCTACATTGTTTATTTAGGAATATGCTTCTGCTATATTTATATAACACTTTCAATCGTTCTGAGCTATTCTTACTGACAAACCATAAAAACATAGTCACGCTTCACGTCCTCATGACGTCTATCTGATTAAGATATTGCTGCAGATTAAGTGAGTCGCATTGGCTGATGCTCAGAGGCCTGTGCGTGTCATCAGACTGAGGGCCTGGTCTGTCTGAAGCATTTAGAAAAGGAATCATTACCCCAGGGGTGCCCACTTATCACAGCTTATAAAAATAAATATTTGCCCAATAATATGGCAGGTTTATGAGCTGCATTTAATACTGCAATGAAAAAGTCTATCACTGTGTGTGTGTGATTTAGAGAGAGAGTGTGTGTGTATGTGTGTTTGCATGTGTATGTGTGTGTGTGTGTGTGTGTGTGTGTGTGTGTGTTAAGGTTGCCATGGGAGCCCTTGGTGCTTCTGAACCTTTATAATTATGAACAATAATTAGATGTAATGCTTTATGGTGGTGAAGTAGTTCCTGGGCTCCTGATAATTGCAAAGTGTTTGGCAATTAATTCACACTCCCTGAGATTCAGGTTGGTATAATTAACCCCACGAGGAGAAGCAGCCTCAGAGAAGGGGAGCCACAGGGCGGGGAACCATCCCACTTTGCGTAGGTGCAGACAAAGGGAGGCCCTCGCAGTCTTCCCAGCCCTGCATCACCTCCACCTCAAGCCTCTGTGCATTCCCCTCCTAGGCCCCAGCCACTTAGCTCAGCAGGCTGGGCGGCTCGCAGGAGCACTGAGAGTGCATGCCCAGCCAGCAGGGGCGGGCGGGGCTGAGCCCTGGCTTCAGGCCCTCAGCTTTGCATTTCTCTGGGCAAGGACCTGGAGCCCTGTACAGCTGTGCCTCTCGGTGGGGAGAAGAATTCAGAAAGCCACCTGGGGAAATAGAATTTGGAAAATCCTTGAGGAAAATTTTATCCAACATCCCCTTTTTGTTTCAACTTAAATTCTCATGGACTAATTCAAACACGTCATCTTCTTGGTTACAGGCTATTGCGGTCTGAACGCTGACCTATTCCATGAGTGAATGTGTTGGATTGCTGCCATTGACAAACTTCAGGCCATTCTCAAGTCTCTGCCAGAACTACCCGACTCCCCAGCTCTGAGAGGGCATGGTGATGAATCACAGCATGGACTCCAGACCTGAGGGTGACAGATAGGCAAAGATGACCCTAGGACCATCTTCCTCAGGGCTATGCTGAGCAGGAAGATGGCACCAGTGTTTTCCTGTGACACAGGGTCTGATAAATACCTGCCCCCAGCAAAGTTAATACCTGGATACACTGCACTGACAGCCAAGACAGAGAGGGAGGGCAGGCTAGGTGAGCTCTGTCTTTCGCTTTATTCCAAGAAAGAATCTGTATAGCACAAGGCCTCCAGCATATTTTGACAGACTGTTTTGTACCAGAAAAACTAAAATGCTATGATTAGTTCCGCTACATTTGTGAGATAGTTACTTTATGTTTATTTGGAAGGCAGATCAGAGTACCTTTTGGTGATTTTTCTTATGAGCTAAAGAAACTCTCTGAATTTTCTCTTTAGGAAAAATAGCAACCATGAACAAAACCTCCTGGGTCCTAGGATATAGAAACGTGTATGCACCATGAAAAGATGAAAGGGGACCCGTACCATTTACAAGCAGCCCCGGCAGAAACTCAGAGCGAGAGGAGGGAGTCGGAGGGCCCAGGAAAGCCAGGTGTGGGACTGAGGCCTGGGGGAGACTGAGCCAATGGTGAGATGGGAAATGCAAGCTGGAGGAGGCTGAGCTAAATGCCCAGATCAGACAGGAAGAAACTGGGAAATCTTTCAGAAAGTTCTCAGAGCGGCAGACAAGAATAAAGGGAGAATTGGAGGCTTCGTGGAGAAGCACTGGAGAGAGAGGCAGACCCTGGGGACGAACACAGAGAAGTAGGACTTGGGAAAAGCACAGTCCTGATGGAAAGAGACCCCCATCTCTTGCTCTCATTTTTTCCTTCCTTCTTTCCTTCCTTCCTTCCTTCCCTCCTTCTTTCCTTCCTTCCTTCCTTCCTTCTTTCCTTCCTTCCTTCCCTCCTTCCCTCCTTCTTTCCTTCCTTCCTTCCTTCTTTCCTTCCTTCCTTCCCTCCTTCCCTCCTTCTTTCCTTCCTTCCTTCCTTCCTTCTTTCCTTCCTTTCTTCCTTCCTTCCTTCCTCCCCTCCTTCCCTCCTTTCCTTCCTTCCTTCCTTCTTTCCTTCCTTTCTTCCTTCCTTCCTTCCCTCCTTCTTTCCTTCCTTTCTTCCTTCCCACCTTCCTTTTCCTTCCTTCCTTCCTTCCCTCCTACCTTCGTTCCCTTTTTCCTTTCTTCTTCTCTACTTACCTCCCTCCCTTTCAATCACACTCACACACACACACACACACACACACACACACAGACACACACACGTGCATAATGTCTAATACGTATCTTTCTTTCTTTCATGAAATTCTATGTGCTATGCAATACAGAGCCTCACTGGCCAACTATAAATCATCAGTAAAGTCTACAGTTCTCATGAATGCCTGTAGTATGAGTTTTCTTTTTAAGGGAAGCAAGAAAATTCTAAATCCTGCCTTGGGAGTGGCATGAGAGAAATCTAGGCACATACATCCTCTTTTGAGTCGTGTAGTCACAAAACAAGATCAGTGTAATTGACGGGGGTGCAAAAGGAAGATGAAAGTTTGAAACCCTGAGCCCACATTCCTTTATACCTGCTTAGCAGCCCCGACCTCTGTCCTTCCCATTCTGCAGTGCAGTGCCCCCACCCACTCCCCACCTCCCCCCGACTCCTTACCTCCCCCATCCCAAGGGAAGCAAACCCAGGTGGTCATTGTCAAGGGTAGTTCCCAGAACTTCGGGGAACCACAGCCTCACCACGGGAACCTACGCTGCCACAGACCCAGATGAAGTCTGTTTCACCTGGTCACTGCTTATCAGCATGCTCTCCCATGCTTCTGAGAGGACCCGCTAGGCCTGACCTTTCCAATTCTGCACAAACTCGTTAGGCCCGGGCTCAGGTGGGAGCAGAAAGTAGGGGAGCTGTTCCAGGTGCAAGGCCATCTGGGAACTGAGAACAGAGGACAAGATGCCCTGAAACTCCATCTCAGAGTGTGCAGAGGCAGGTGTCAAAGGAGGCGGCACCTCCTTCATAGTCTTAACACATCTTTGCAAGACTCGAGACCTTGCAATTCACTCATGGTGCTAATCAAAAGAGGATTTGTTTTTTAGAGATTAAAAAAGAAAAGCAAAGAAAAGCCAAGTGTTCCCGCATGCAGTCTTCCTAATTAATACGGCAGGCTCTGAGCGAGAGAGAAAGCACATCAGAATTTTTGGAAGCAGCTGTTCTCCCAGCAGTAGTCTCTTCTCAGGGAAGCTACAGGCTGATGCTCTCAGATCCTGTGAATTCAGAGGCCTCTCACCACTTCAAATGAAGGGCAGGCTGAGGGCTGGGGCAAAGTAGTTGTTCTGATGTTTTTTGTTTTGTATTTGGGCTCTGGGGTACATGTGCACATCCTGCATCCTGCAGGATTCTTGCATAGGTACATACATGCCATGGTGGTTTGCTGTCTCCATCCCCACCCCCCAGTTCACCTACATCAGGCATTGCTCCCAGTGTTATCACTCCCAATTCTCCCTGTGCCCCCCCTCCCCTCCTCTCCACTCCCACACCTAGCCCTGTGAGTGTTATTCCCTTCACTGTGCCCAAGTGTTCTTATTGTTCGTCACCCGCCTATGAGTGAAAACATGCAGTGCTTAGTTTTCTGTTCTTGTGTCAGTTTGCTGAGAATGATGGTTTCTAGGTTCATCTGTGCCTCTACAAAGAACACTAACTCATCATTTTTTATGGCTGCATAGTATTCCATGATGTATATGTGCCACATTTTTTTGTGCAGTCTATCATCGATGGGCATTTGGGTTGGTTCCAGGGCTTTGCTATCATAAACAGTGCCACAACGAACATACGTGTGCATGTGTCTTTATAATAGAATGATTTATAATCCTTTGGGTATATACCAAGTAATGGGATTGCTGGGTCAAATGGAATTTCTATTTCTAGACCCTTGAGGAATCACCACACTGTCTTCCACAATGGTTGAACTAATTTACACTCCCACTAACAGTGTAAAAGTGTTCCTTTTTCTCCACATCCTCTCCAGCATCTGTTGTCTCCAGATTTTGTAATGATCGCCATTCTAACTGGTGTGAGATGGTATCTCAATGTGGTTTTGATTTGCATTTCTGTAATTCTGATGAATTACATTAATAACAAATGATGAGCATTTTTTCATATATTTGTTGACCGCATATTTGTCTTCTTTTGAAAAGTGTCTTTTCATATCCTTTGCCCACTTTTGAATGGGTTTGTTTGTTTTTTTTCTTGTAAATCTGTTTTAGTTCTTTGTAGATTCTGGATATTAGCCCTTTGTCTGATGAGTAGATTGCAAAAATTTTTTCCCATTCTGTTGGTTGCCAGTTTACTTTAATGATTGTTTCTTTTGCTGTGCAGAAGCTCTTAAGTTTAATTAGATCCCATTTGTCTATTTTGACTTTTGTTGCCATTGCTTTTGTTGTTTTAGTCTAGAAGTCCTTGCCTGTGCCTATGTCCTGAATGGTTTTGCATAGGTTTTTTTTCTAGGGTTTTTATGGCGTTAGTTCTTATGTTCAAATCTTTAATCCATCTGGAGTTAATTTTTGTATAAGGTGTAAGGAAGGGGTCCAGTTTCTGCTTTCTGCATATGGCTAGCCAGTTTTCCCAACACCATTTATTAAACAGGGAATTCTTTCCCCATTGCTTGTGTTTGTCAGGTTTGTCAAAGATCAAATGGTTGTAGATGTGTGGTGTTGCTTCCAAGGCCTCTGTTCTATTCCATTGGTCTATATCTCTGTTTTGGTACCAGTACCATGCTGTTTTGATTACTGTAGCCTTATAGTATAGCTTGAAGTCAGGTAGCGTGATGCCTCCAGCTTTGTTCTTTTTGCTTAGGACTGCCTTGGCTATGCAGGCTCTCTTTTGGTTCCATATGAAGTTCAGAGTGTTTTTTTCCAGTTCTTTGAAAAAGGTCAATTGTAGTTTGTTGGGGATAGTGTTGAATCTATAAATTACTTTGGGCAGCATGGCCATTTTCACAATATTGATTCTTCCTAACCATGAGCATGGAATGCTTTTCCGTCTGTTTGTGTCCTCTCTTATTTCCTTGAGCAGTGGTTTGTAGTTATCCTTGAAGAGGTCCTTTACCTCCTTTGTTAGTTGTATTCCTAGGTATTTTATTCTCTTTGTAGCAATTGTTAATGGCAGTTCATTCTTGATTTGGCTCTCTTTAAGTCTGTTATTGGTGTATAGGAATGCTTGTGATTTCTGCACATTGATTTTGTATCCTGAGACTTTGCCAAAGTTGCTTATCAGCTTAAGGAGGTTTTGGGCTGAGACGATGGGGTCTTGTAAATATATAATCATGTCATCTGCAAATCAGGACAACTTGACTTCTTCTTTTCCTAATTGAAAGCCCTTTATTTCTTTTTCTTGCCTAATTGCTGAGGCTAGAACTTCTAATACTATATTGAATAGGAGTGGTGAGAGAGGGCATCCTTATCTACAGCCAGTTTTTAAAGGGAATGCTTCTGAGTTTTGCCCATTCAGTATGATATTGGCTGTGGGTTTGTTGTAAATAGCTTTTATTGTTTTGGGATATGTTCCATCCATACCTAATTTATTGAGTTTTTAGCATAAAGGGCTGTTGAATTTTGTCAAAGACCTTCTCTGCATCTATTGAGATAATTATGTGGTTTTTGTCTTTGGGTCTGTTTATGTGATAAATTACATCTATAGATTTGCATATGTTGAACCAGTCTTGCATCCCCGGGATGAAGCCTAGTTGATTGTGGTGGATAAGCTTTTTGATGTGCTGTTGGATTTGGTTTGCCAGTATTTTATTGAAGTTTTTGCATTAATGTTCATCATGGATATTGGCCTGTAGTTTTCTTTTTTAGTTGTGTCTCTGCCAGATTTTGGTATCAGGATGATGTTGGTCTCATAAAAAGAGTTAGGGAGGATTCCCTCTTTTTGTACTGTTTGGAATAGTTTCAACAGGAATAGTACCAGCTCCTCTTTGTATTTCTGGTAGAATTCAGCTGTGAACCCGTCTGGACCTGGACTTTTTTTGTTGGTAGGCTATTAATTGCTGCCTCGACTTCATACCTTGTTATTGGTCTATTCAGGGTTTCAACTTCTTCCTGGTTTAGGCTTGGGAGAGTGCAAGTGTCCAGGAATTTATCCATTTCTTCCAGATTTACTGGTTTATGTGCATAGAGTTGTTTGTAGTAATCTCTGGTGGTGGTTTGTATTTCTGAGGAATCGGTGGTGATCTCCCCTTTATCATTTTTTATTGCATCTATTCAATTCCCCTCTCTTTTCTTTTTTGTTTATCTAGCTAGTGGTCTATTTCGTTGATCTTTTCAAAAAGCCAGCTCCTGGATTTATTGATTTTTTTGAAGGTTTTTTTGTGTCTCTGTCTCCTTCAGTTCTGCTTTGATCTTAGTTATTTCTTGTCTTCTGCTTGCTTTTGAGTTTTTTTTTTTGATCTTGCTCCTCTAGCTCTTTCAATTTTGATCTTTCCTTATTTCTCATGTGGGCATTTATTGCTATAAATTATGGGACACTGCTTTAAATGTGTCCCATGGGATCTGGTACATTGTGTCTTCATTCTCGGTTTCAAAGAACATTTTTATTCTGCCTTCATTTCATTGTTTATCCATTCGTCATTCAGGAGCAAGTTGTTCAGTTTCCATGTGATTGTGCAGTTCTGAGTGCTTTTCTTAATCATGAGTTTTAATTTGATTGTGCTGTGGTCTGAGAGACTGTTATGATTTCCATTCTTTTGCATTTGCTGAGGAATGATTTACTTCCAATTACGTGGTCAATTTTGGAATGAGTGCAATGTGGTACTGAGAAGAATGTGTATTCTGTGGATTTGGGGTGGAGTGTCCTGTAAATGTCTATTAGGTCCACTTGGTCCAAATATGCATTCAAGTCCCGGATATCCTTGTTGACTTTCTGTCTCGTTGGTCTGTCCAATATTGTCAGTGGAGTGTTAAAGTCTCCCACTATTATTGTGCAGTCTAAGTCTCTTTGTAGGTCTTTAAGAACTTGCTTTATGTATCTGGGTGCTCCTGCATTGGATGCATAAGTATTTGGGATAGTTAGCTCTTCTTGTTGCATTGATCCTGTTACCATTATATAATGCCCTCCTTTGTCTCTTTTGATCTTTGTTGGTTTAAAGTCTGTTTTATCAGAGACTAGGATTGCAACTCCTCCTTTTTTTTTTTTTTTTTTTTTTTCCTTTCCATTTGCTTGGTAAATCTTCTTCCATCCCTTTATTTTGAGTCTATGTGAGTCTGCCTGTGAGATGGGTCTCCTGAATACAACACACCAATGAGTCTTAACTTTTTATCCAGTTTGCCAGTCTGTGTCTTTTGATTGGGGCATTTAGGCCATTTACATTCAATGTTAATATTGTTATGTGTGAATTTTATCCTGTCATTTTGTTACTGGCTGGCTGTTTTTCCTGTTAATTGACGTGGCTCTTTCATTGCATCGTTATTCTTTACCATTTGGTACATTTTTGCAGTGGCTGGTACTGGTTGTTCCTCTCCCTGTTTAGTGCTTCCTTCAGGAGCTCCTGTAAGGCAGGTCTTATAGTGACGAAATCTCTCAGCAATTGCTTGTCCATAAAGAATTTTATTTCTCCTTCACTTATGAAGCTTCATTTGGCTGGATATGAAATTCTAGGTTGAAAGTTGTTTTCTTTAAGGATGTTGAATATTGGCCCCCACTCCCTTCTAGCTTGCAGGGTTTCTGTTGAGAGATCTGCTGTGAGTCTCTTGGTCTTTCCTTTGTGGATGATTCAACCTTTCTCTCTGGCTGCTCTTAGGATTTTTTCCTTCATTTCAACCCTGGTGAATCTGACAACTATGTGCCTTGGGATTGCTCTTCTTGAGGAATATCTTTATGGTGCTCTCTGTATTTCCTGGATTTGAATGTTGGCCTGCCTTGTTAGGTTGGGAAAGATCTCTTGGATAATATCTTGAAGAGTGTTTTCCAACTTGGATTCATTCTCCCTGTCACATTCAGGTATGCTGATCAAGCATAGATAAGGTTTTTTCACGTAATCCCATAGTTCTTGGAGGCTTTGTTCATTTTTTTTTTCACTCTTTTTTTCTCTGATCTTGCCTTCTCATTTTATTTCATGATTTGATCTTCTATCTCTGATATCCTTTCTTCTGCTTGATCGATTCGGCTGTTGAAACTTGTGTATGCCTCTCAAAGTTCTCGTGCTGTGTTTTTCAGCTCAATCAATTTGTTTATGTTCTTCTCTAAGCTGGTTATTCTAGTTAGCATTTCGTCTAACCTTTTTTCAATGTTGTTAGTTTCTTTGCATTGGGTTAGAACATGGTCTTTTAACTCAGAGAAGTTTGTTATTGCCGACCTTCTGATGCCTTCTCTGTCAATTCGTCTGATTCATTCTCTGTCTTTTTTTGTTCCCTTGATGATAAGGAGTCGTGATCCCTGGGAGGAGAAGAGGTGCTCTGTTCTTTGATGGGTTCATCCTTTTTGCGCTGGTTTTTTCCCATCTTTGTGGATTTATCTCCCTTTAATCTCTGAAGTTGGTGATTTCAGGAGGAGTCTCTGAGTGACTTTTTTTCTGTTGAGGTTGGAGCTGTATCTTTTTTGGCCTGTAGAGGGCGTTTCTGGGCTCCCTCAGGTTCAGTCGGGTTGTTGGGTGGGTGCTCCTTCCCTGGAGTTTGTTTGCAGGGGAGATTGGCCCCAACTTCCCAGTGGAGTCTCTCCTTCCCCAGCTGGATCTTCCTGGTTGGGGTCAAGCTGGTGTATTTGTTGGCTAGCTCACTAGCAAGGGCTTCAGTTTGAATTCTGTGGAGTTGGGGCCTGCCAGGCCTTATGGTCTGTTTTCTTGCTTTCAACTCTGCCTCCCTCTGTGGGACCGTCCGTCCCGCTGACGTTAGTCCAAACTCCTGCCCAGATCCCTGTGACAACTTGCCATGCCCGGCGGTAGCTGCTGCTTAGATTTGCATCGACTACTGACGGTGCCCCACTGTCTGGCAGGGCTCTCGTGGACCGTGGGTTGCAGGAGGGATGAGGTAAGCACAGGATCCAAAACGGAGCACTGAGGGGGTTAAGTCCCCGACCCTCCGAGCCAGGTGCACATTTCAGGTGGGGATGCGCCACCTTCCCCCCACTGTTTTGATTTACCCCCCTGGGCAGCTCTCACCCTGCGACTCCTTCCCTGGACCTAATTTCAGTGCCCTATCACTCCCACTGAAATGAACCCGGCACCGCATTTGGAATCCTCAAGTCCTCTAGCCCTCTGCATCTCATTCACTGGGAGCTGCATACCGGTGCTGGCTTCTCTCGGCCATCCTGGCGCCCCTCCCTCCACAAACTACTCATTCTTAAAGCCAACCAAATAGGCAGCTGGAACCACAGAACCTGGAATCCATGTAAGTCAAGAGTCGCGTGAAGCCTGCAGTGATCGAGGGTTGACTGTATGCCTGACCCTATGCTAAATTCGTTACCTGCATTCTCTCATTTTATCCTAGCAACAACACCATGTGGAGTTATTAGCCCCACCTTACCAATGAGCAAACATCACTGTCCACGGCCACCCAGTGCAGAAGCAATGCAGAATGGGATTGAAGACAGGTTTGTCTGATTTAAAGCCTGTGCATCATGCTCCCCACCTGTGTGCCAGATTGCCTTCTCCTAGCTTACCCTTCTTTTGCTGTTCGGCTATTTCCAGTGTTTAACATTGTTGAGATTAAATTCAAGCTTAAATTATGAAAATGAATTTTAGCTTTATTGATTCTCCTTCAGGAAACCGTCACTAACCCCAGATCCCTCCTCTGTGCTCATGGCACACACATTCTTGACCCCTATGGTGGCTCACATCACACTGCTTGTAATTGTTTATTCTTATTGGCCTTTCCTGCAACACTGTGAGCTCCTTTGGGGGAGAGCAGTGTGTGAGTGGGGGGCAACTTTGTATTTATTCCCAGCACAACGTCTGATTTATAATAGACATTTATTGAATGAGTGACCTAAAACATTTCATACATAAAATAGACAACAAAATAACAATGGAGTGGCCTCATGCAATGGAGAGCACACTAAATGTGGAGTCAGAAATCTTGCCCTCCACTGCAGCTGCCTTACTTACTATCCACACGATTTGGAACAAATCACTTAGCCTATCTGAGCTTCCGTTGCCTTATCTATAATCAAAGAAGTTGGACTTGAGCTCCTCAAGGTTATACTCAATGCTGGCATTCTATGAATCCAGGCTGAGCCAGAATCCATGCGACTCTTGATTCTTGAAGCCACCTGCTTCAAGGTACAGTGCTCCATGCTCAGCAGTAATGCCCCTCCACAGACCAGAGTTCAAGGACTTACTTCCTGGGCTGGCCAGCCCCACAGCTCTGCCCACAGAGTGGCCTTTTGGCCCCTTCTCTACCCCTGTACCAACATGCCTGCTGCATCCTTTTGGCTTGATCCCCACACCAGCCTCTTTCTAATTCAGCTTGCTTCCTAATGACCCACTCCTCTCTTCCAACAGTCCTGGTCCTCGAGATAATATCCCTCCATTTGTCCCACCCTTGTGGGCAGGATCCACTGAAGAGCTGAGACACCTCTAATTAGAATGTTAGTCTCTGTCCTAAAATGTTAGTCTCTGTCCCTACACCCATAGCATATGGAGAGACATCCGTGAAGGGTCGATTTTTAATTTGCCACTGTGGGATGTTGTTAGTATATTTGAACAAATAGATTGGAGGACATGCTGCAATATAAATATTACTAATTAACACCATTCCACCATGCACACTACTAATTGGGCACTGCTGATTCTCCTTGAGTCCACTCTATCTAGTGGCCTTAATAAAAGAGTTCCAGAGTGCTGTGTGAATTAGATTTCAGCGCCCCTCCATCACTGCCTGGTGCAGCCAGGCAGGCATCTGTAAGGGCAGATACAAAGTGTGCTTCAGACAGAGAAGTGCCCTCGTTGCTTCGTGTTGTGTATGACTCCCTCTAGGACAGAAATTTGCAGTGAGGTGATGGCAGAGACATGGCAATTGAGTCAGTGATAATTCTAGAATTCTGGTTTCTAAACCTAGCTTACTTGGAAGAAATGACTTAAATTTGTCTTTGAAATGAAAGAAAGAAAGCAACGCTGAGTCTTCTTTGCAAAGGGCTTTGTACAGTATTGCAGGAATGAGAGGAAACTATAGGAACTGAGAATATGCAACCTGGAGAAGAGGAGGCCTAGGCAGAGGATGCCAGGGCCTCACATCTGTGAGGGTTGACATGAGAAGAAGGCAGGTGTCTGTGTCTACCCCTTAACCCCAAGGGCAGAGCAGAAAGAGAGGCAGGGAGTTTGGAAGATTTCCGCTCTATGTGAGAAAGCACATTCTACTGATTAGAGCTTTGGAGTAGTGCACTTCGTGTTCCTGTAAATGTGTGGGTCTGGACAGCCACATCACAGTGCTGTCCCAAATGGGCTCCAATAATATGAATGGGTCCTGGTCAGGTGAATGTTAAGGTTCCCCACAGCCCTGACATCTCACCAGAGTGCTCAGCTTCAATGCTGAGCTCACAAGAGGGTGGGCTATCAGAGTCTATCTTGGACCTGGAAGTCTTTTCACTTGTTTAATTATTTTCCCATCTTTACTGTTGGTGGCAGGTATTTTGGTTGGCAGATTCAACAGCAATTCCCAACCACCTTCTCCCTTGCTGTCTTCCATTATAGAGTTTGAAAGAGTTGAATTCTTGCTTTTTCAGCCTCCCTTGCATCTAGATGTGACCATGTGATCAGATGTGGTCCATGAACATAAATGGAAGTCTCCAAAAGAGAGAGGAAGCTTGTGAGGCCCATGGCACTCAGGTCCCAACAGAGACAGAGGGCACACTCAAACTAGGCTAGCTCAAGGAAATAGTTTCTGAATTAGCAGAGGTAAGGAGACTGAAACCACCATTGCCAAATTGTAACTGAGACAGTAAAAGAGATCTGACCTAACCGACTCCATCTTGCATCTAACCTCCACGCTGTTCTTGTCCATTCCTATGTGAGGGCTGAACTAACTTTGGGAGAAACTTAATTTATAGTTTATAGTTTAAAACAAAGACAATAACAGCCCTGTCCCTCCAAAAAACCTCATTCTTGCCTGGGAACTAAACTGCCTTTGTAGGACTAACAAGTTAGCCACAAGATTAGAAATATGATTTAGGAGTCATGCAGCTAGAGGCTACAAGATCCTGACCCTCCCCAAACTGCTCCTAAGATCAGTGCTTGAGACATTTTGCAGATCCTGCACTTGATAAATCAGCTGGCGCCACCCTGATTGATAAATTGGCTCATCTGATCTTGTGGCCCCCAGCCAGGAACTGACTCACTGCAAGAGGACAGCTTCAGTTTCCTATGATTTCATCTCCTACCTAGCCAATCAGCCCTCCTGACTCACTGGCTTTCCCCCACTCACCAAGTTGTTCTTAAAAACTCTTATCCCTGAATGCTCGGGGAGACTGATTTGAGTAAAAATACAACTCTGGTCTCCCACACGGCTGGCTCTGCATGAATGACTCTTTATTGCAATTCTCCTGTCTTCAGAAATCAGTTCTGTCTCGGCAGCAGGCAAGGTGAACCCACTGGGAAGTTGCAAGACCACAAAGGTAGTGCAGTACCCAAGGCTGGTAACAGCAGAGCTGCTTCCATCTCTAGATCCAAAGGGCCCAGGAAAAGGAGTGGTTACCTAACCCAGGAGAGAGCTGTGTCAGGAGGGCTACCTGGAGAGGAGCTGTGGCCTTTGCTTGAAAAGCACAGTCAACTCTAGACAATTCCAGAGGGAGGAAACAAGGGAATACATACCCCCGCCTCCCTCTCCTCCCTCCCTCATCTGCTGGGGCTCCCCATTAATCTAACCCAACCCAAACCTAGAGACAACCTTCATGTAATTCAGCCTCCTGGGCAGAAGGTAGGGTATACTAGTCAGGGTTCTCCAGAGGGACAGAAATAATAGAATATATGAAAAGGAGTTGATTAAGGAGAATTAACTCACACGATCACAAGATGAAGTCCCAGGATAGGCTGTCAGCAAGCTGAGGATCAGGGAAGCCAGTAGAGTGGCTCAGTACAAGTTCCAAAGTCTCAAAAGTAGGGAAGCTGACAGTGCAGCCTTCAGTCTGGGGCCAAATGTCTGAGGGCCCCTGGCAAAACTGCTGGTGTACATCCAAGGATCCAAAGGCTGAAGAACCTGGAGTCTGGTATTCAAGGGTAGGAAGCATCTAGCACCAGAGAAAGATGAAAGCCAGAAGACTCAGTAAACCATCTTATTCTACCTTCTTCTGCCTGCTCTTTCTAGCTGGGCTGGCAGGCGATTGGATTGTGCCCACCCACATTGAGGGTAGGTCTGCCTCTCTTATCCACTGACTCAAATGTTAATCTCCTCTGGCAACACCCTCACAGACACATCCAGAAACAATACTTTGCATTCTTCACTCCAATCAAGTTGACACTTAATATTAATCATCACATAGGGTAAAGAAGAAAGGGGAGAATACCTAGAGGGTAAATGAATGCTGTCAAGCAAAGGGTCTAATCCTTCCTCAGATGTGATGCCTGGAAGTGTGGCAGCCATCTTGTGATCTTGAGGTGACTCTCCTGAAGGGACCTATGAAGGAAGAATTCTCTGGGAATCTGCCCCTGAGAAATATGTATTTTCCCTTTGCCCAATCTTGCTATAGCATTCAGGCACTGATGTTGTTACCAGTTACGTGCCCCTGGTGCATAGGCAAACATGGAGCCAGGTATTGTAAACTTTGAGAAATAAAAATAAAATTCTAAGCCTCTCAACTAACTGAATGCCCTCTCTTGGTTAAGGGGATCCCAGAGAAATCTTAAAATTGAGTTCTCAGTCATGACAGAATGGGAGATCAGACACACCTCATTTTGCCCCCTCCCTCTCTAATCGCCACTAGGCTTTCTTCCCCAGGAATTAACAGGCACTGGTGCTTGTGAAAGACTTGTTCCACTGCTGGTATCAGCCAACTGCCTGACACAGCAATTTCAGTTTTAATACAACCAAACATTCTTTTTGCAGTTTTGATACAACTGATCAGCATTCTTTTTTAAGAAACCACAAACCACGGAGTGGTTCTCGCCAGTCTGTGGAGAATGTGCAGTGAGGGTTTTGTTTCCTCTGCTTCTCCTTTTGATGTCAGAGGGCTGAAATCTCCACCCTGGGATCATGCTAATGCTGCCATTTTTGTACATGGGACCCATGAAGGGGTGTGAAGCTCAATTGCACATGCTCATGTTTCTTCTCTCATAAATATTCATGGATCCCTCTGCCGTTTATTGAATATTATATTTGGCCACCTCCTTCAGCAAAAATCTCTGTCTTATTCTTACCACCCTCAACGTGCAGATTTCTGGCTTTTGGCTGGAGGCTGCCCTTCCCAGCCAGTCAGAATGGTCAGCCTGCAGGCTGCGATACTTTACGAGGAATAAAACTCTCCTTTCCTCATGTGTGAATCTTGTCATTCCTCCGCTGAACAACTTTAAAATTTCATATTTCTCTGCTGCCTCAACATCCCCACAAACAGACTGTGAGCACCTGCTCAGGTAACCAGGTGCACCCGTGTGATAAGAGTGATCCCTGCCACAAGTTTCCCCTGCCACGTTCCCTGGAACACACTCCCCTGGCTGTGTTCTAGTAACACTTAAAGGCACCCACAAAAGCCCCTGGTGCCTCTTCCTTCCCAGCAAAGGCCCTTGCACATGGTTCCTCCTCTTTTTCGGCTCCCCATGGTTCCCTTGGTGCTCCTTCCCCTGTGACCTCACTCACTGTGCAGTGGCTCTGTCTCTTTAGGACCTTTAGGACCTTTGAGTATAATAAACTTTTCCCCCTCACCTCTCCTGTGTTCCCTCTCCTTGTGGCCACACCTGACTGACCATCACCTAAAAGAACACAAACTGAACCAAATCTCCAGACAGTCCAGAGAGGTCAGGATGATATAATCATTCCTCAGGCAGGGCTGATGTCCCTTCAGACGTCTGTTTTGACTGACCAGTTTCCATGCTCTATGGCTGCTGATGAGGTTTCCTATGATCCTGCTGGTAAGGAAGTCTCAGAGGACCTCAGGGATCCTCTCCCTGGTTGGGTGGAATCGTTGACCATGGGACAGTTCTGTGGGGATTGGAAGACCAGAGGCCTCATCCTTCTGGTGAGAGAATCCCTCTGGGTCTCCAGCCATGCATAGCCAACTGCCTCTAGTTATCATTTCTGTCCTTGGCTCACACAAATACAGTTGTCCTTGATCCCTTTCCGCCAATCACTCTACAACTACACAATGTGTGAGAAACAGTCCCCCCCTCAAGTAGCTTAAAATCTGGGAGGATAAATAAGCGTGTATTCAGGGAAGAATTAGAGGATACCTGAACATTAGACTTTGTGGAAATAGCCAGAAGTGCCACAACCACTGAAGGTAGGCATTGGTCAGTAGGGGCAGGCAGACCAGAGTTCCAAGTCCAGCCCAGCTGCAGCACAGGTCACAGGGGCCTGCTGCGTATTAGCTGTGTAACCTTGCACAGTTACTGCATCTCTCTATGCCTCACTTTATCTGTGAAACATAAATAGGAATACTTACCTTTCTTGGCTGTTCTAACGACTACAAATAAATTACTATATAGCGATACATTCTGATTGTGTTTATTATACGCCAGGTACTATTATAATGCGTAGATTAACTCTACGAGGTAGGCACTATTCTCCTCCCCGATATATAATGCAGGAAACTGAGTCGTTGAAATGTTAAGTAATTGCCCAAGGTCGGTAGCTAGTTGGTGACAGAAAGAGAATTTGAACCCAGGCAGCTTGTCTAAAAGCAGTCATCTTAACCATCGCATCACACTGGCTGTATAATAGGTGCTTCATAATCGGCCACTGTTCCTACTATGGCCACCATTGTCCCCGTCATTAGTGTAAGCTAGACTATCTGGTGAAGTTTTCATCAAGAGGAGGATCCGGGTTTAGAGGCCAAAGTGTTTTGTTAGTTACATGAAAAGAAGGAGAGGATGTTCTAAATGGGAGTATAGCAAAAGCGGAAGCAGGAGCAGCCCTGGTCCCTGCAAGGAGCAGAGCGGACCTGCCTGGTTGAATGGAAGCATAGGCTTGGGAGTAATAAAAAAGGACCCAGATAGGTAGGGCAGGGGGCAGACCTTGGAAGCACCAGAGCTGCGCAGAAGTAACTGAAGTCAGTGACTGGCGTGGGACGTCAGGCCAGTGGTTGGGTGGGGCAATGTGTTATCAGGATAGAAGCAGCACTTTAGGAAATCCACTCAGCCTCAAAGAGCTCAGCCTTGGCAGGGAGGCTACCAAGGATGCAGCTGATAACGATGAGGTCTCAGGGGAAGAATCCATGAAATTGGAAAAGAAGGGCAAATGTGAATGTCATTGTGAGGCCAAAACTTGGTGAAAGAGACAGAGGGGTGTAGGAAAGGGAATGAGGTAGGAATAGATGAACTCAGTCCCAGGTTTGCCAAGAACCCTTCCAAGAAGCAACTGTATCATTCTTCAACTTTCCCTTCATCAGGTGATTTCACTTTGTCCTGGCACAGGGCAGCAAACATTTACAGAGCATTTACACCAGTCCCGCATGTGACGGACATCTCTGGAGACTGTGCTCTGTCGCCTGAGGCCCCTTGACACCACAGGGAGGGTTCTTTCATTTCCTTCTCTCGAAGAGCAGATGGAAACCATACACTACGACTCTGATTCTCTGAGGCCCTTCCAAGAGATGGGCTGAGGATCTGCAGCATCAGAGGAAGATGTAGTGTCTGAAAAGCTTTTGTAAACAATCCTTTTGTTTAGAAATCATCATAGCTTGCTCTTTTGATATGAGGCACATGCCCACAGAGAGAAAAGCTTATCCACTGACTTCCAAATAAGGTGACAGATGACTGAGAGTAGCTAGCACCAAGGCTCTTAATTTCTGCTCTTAGAGAAACGAGAAATGGGTTGGAACATTCCCTATCCTAGAATCCCATTGCAAAGCCAATTCTTACAAACTCAGACCTCCTTTGCAGACCAGTTGTTGCAAACCCCCCTGAAGATTGTCCCTATTACCAAGTGACACACTAGCCCTGCAATTTTGAGACTACTCAAAGGGTTGAAAGAGCCTACCTTTAGGCAGAGGGCGGAAGCAACATGGAAAATACTTGGCATTAAACAAAAGGAAATAAAGTGCAAGTGAAACCCTTTGTTGGGGCTCAGCCTCTTGGTATCCTCTAACTTTCATGTCCCTGTGCCATATCTTCCATGGGTGGTACTTCCCTCCTGGGGATGGGAGGGGTGAGGGAAGTTCCTTATAACCTGGCAGCGAATTGCAGAGCCACCTGGGCCAAAGATGGCAAGGGAACCTGCACCGATGGAGACACCCTGTTCAATCCAGCAGAACCCCCAGGCAGCCAGCTGCACCCCTCTGAACAGCCAAACCCAGCTCCCAGGCAAGGAGAGATTAGATAAGTCTGACAAGATTTGTTCTGTCAGAAAACAAGTTTTATTTTTACCCTCAAGCCTGTGATCTTCTAGGTGTCTGCAAACTGGGGGATTATTTTTACCCAGATGTAGGAATAGTTATTCCACTTTGGTTTCCAGCCTGCATTTCCCATGTGGTGTTGGCTCTGCCGTTCGAAGCCACCTGACCTTTGTAGAGACTAACCTGAGATGGAATTACACTCATGCCACTGTCAAGCTACATTAATCTGGTCATGTTATGTTTTGCTTTCTTTTTGTGAGCCTCAGTCTTCTTATTTGTAAAATGCAAGGGTTGGACTAGATGGTCTCTATGGCGTGAAAGAATTAAAAAGCAAAGGTTTCACAAAATTCATCTATGTTAATGCAGTCTATTTTGTCTTTTCTCCTCCCAATTTATAAAAAAGGCAACATCTTATTCTGTATATCAGAGAACATTTTGCCACATTTTGGAATTTTATTATCTTTACCAAATGGAAGGAATGAATAATGGAGCGAAAAAGAAAAACAATAAAAAGAAGAGCAGAAGAAACCAAAATGTCCAGTTTTCAGAAACTGAAATGTCTAGCTATTAGTTTCAATGAGCCAGCTTTCAAAACATTCTGGCTCGGTTATGTCCCTGACACCTGGATGCTGGAGCTCTTCCTTGCTGTTAGCCTCTGCTAGAAGCACCAACTCTCAGAATCTGCCTCTCCAGTGATTTGACAACTTCAGGGTTAAGAGCAAATAAGTTGAGCAGTAGAAGGCATGACGGGGTCTTGCCAGGCCTTCTGAGGGACACAAAATGTTACAGGTCAATATATCTGCGTTCTTGACCAAGACACATAGTAGCAGGAGAAAAGAATTTGCAGTAAGTACTAACTTTGTGAAACAATCCGCAGCCCTCCAGGAGTTCAGAGGAGGGTGGTCAGGAGGGCTAGAGTGGGTGCAGCACGGGAATTACTGACAAAGCTACACTAACCATCCCCAAACCTCAGGAGTCAAGAAAGACTACGTTACCTCAGAGCAACCAAATTGGTTGCTCCATGGTTTATTCATGCCTTGCTTCCATTAAGACTCTATGAAGTGAGACTGTAAGTACAGGGTTTGTTTCTGGGCTTTCAGTTCTGTTCCATTGATCTATCTGCCCATCCTGATGTGAGCACCACACTGTCTTGATCATTGTAGCTTTTTAGTAATTTTTGAAATTGGGAAGGGAAAGTCTTCCAATTTTGTTATTCTTTTTTCAAAGTTGTTTTAGTTATTGTGGGTCTTCTGCTTTTCCATATAAATTCAGCCTGTCACTTTCTGTAAAAAGTGGGGGGAGAGGAGCCTATGCCTATGTCCTGATTGGTACTGCCTAGGTTTTCTTGTAGAGTTTTTATGGTGTTAGGCCTCATGTTTAAATCTTTAATCCATCTAGAGTTAATTTTTGTATAAGGTGTAAGAAAGGGATTCAGTTTCAGCTTTCTGCATATGGCTAGCCAGTTCCTTCATGACTAAAACACCAAAAGCAAACAAAATCCAACAAAAATGGCAACAAAATCCAAAATAGACAAATGGGATCTAATTAATCTTAAGAGCTTCTGCATAACAAAAGAAACTGTCAATTGAGTGAATCGGCAACCAACAGAATGGGAAAAAATTTTTGCAATCTACCCATCTGACAAAGGGCTAATATCCAGAATCTACAAAGAACTTAAACAAATTTACAAGAAAAAAACAACCCCATTTAAAAGTGAGCAAAGGATATCAACAGACACTTTTCAAAAGAAGACATTTATGCATCCAACAAACATATTTAAAAAAGCTCATCATCACTAGTCATTAGAGAAAATCAAATTAAAACCACATTGAGATAACATCTCACGCCAGTTAGAATGATGATCGTTATAAAATCAGGAGACAACAGATGCTGGAGAGAGTGTGCAGAAATAGGAATGCTTTTACACTGTTGGTAGGAGTGTGGATTAATTCACCCATTGTGGAAGGCAGTGTGGCAATTTCTCAAGGATCTAGAAATAGAAATATTATTTGGCCCAGCAATCCCATTACTGGGAATATACCCAAAGGATTATAAATCATTCTATTATAAAGAGGCATGCACACATACATTTATTGCAGTACTGTTCACAATAGCAAAGACTTGGAACCAACCCAAATGCCCATCAAAGATAGACTGGATAAAGAAAATGTGTCACATATACACCATGGAATACTATGAAGCCATAAAAAAGAATAAGTTCATGTCCTTTGCAGGGACATGGATGAAACTGGAAACCATTATGCTCAGCAAACTGACACAAGAACAGAAAACCAAACACCGCATGTTCTCGCTCATAAGTGGGTGTTGAACAATGAGAACACACAGACACAGGGAGGGAAACATCACACACTGGACCTGGTGGGTGGGGGGCTAGGGGAGGAATAGCAGGGGGTGGGGGCATAGGGGAGGGCTAGCATTAGGAGAAATACCTAATGTAGATGGCGGGGTGATGGATGCAGCAAACCACCATGGCACATGTATACCTATGTCACAAACCTGCATGATCTGCACATGTACCCCAGAACTTAAAGAATAATAAATATATATTTTTTTAAAAAGTGGGGGCAGGAGCTAGAATTATTATTATTATTTTTTGAGACAGAGTCTTGCTGTGTCATGCAGGCTGGAGTGCAGTAGTGCAATCTCACCTCACTGCAACATTTACCTCCCAGATTCAAGCAATTCTCATGCCTCAGCCTCCCCAGTAGCTGGGATCACAGGTGTCTACCAGTACACCCAGCATATTTTTGTGTTTTTAATAGAGATGTTTCACCATGTTGGCCAGGCTGGTCTCGAATTCCTGACCTCAATTGATCTACCCACTTCAGCCTCCCAAAGTGCTGGGATTATAGGCTTGAGCCACTGCTCCTGGCCTGGGGCTGGAATTTTTACAGGAATTAAAGATGAATCTGGGAAGACTTGCCACCTTAACAATATTGAGCCTCCTAATGCATAAAGATGAGACATATCCTGCTTATTTAGATCTTCTCCCATTTCCCTTAGCAATGTTTCATAATTTTCAGTGTATAAGTCTTACACTTCTTTTGTTAAATTTATTCCTAATCATTTTATTCTTTTTAATGCTACTGAGAATGGAATTTTTTTCAACTGTATTTTTGGATTGTTCATTGGTCATATAGAGAAATACAACTGATTTTTGTATCCTGTGATATTGCTTAATATGCTGATTAATTCTAATTGTGTGTGTGCGTGTGTATGTTCCTTAGGGTTTTTATCTAATCATTCTTACTTTAAGCACAATCATAAGTCTATAAATCCAGTTTGCTAGCTCACAACAGACTAGAAGCTATAAATTAAGGAAATGAGCAGCCCAAGAAACAGGTGCACTGGTATTCCTAAGAGTTTCCATATAGTCTAGAGTAAATAAAACAGAAAAAAAAAAAAACCCACAGGAACCTCAGAGAGTCAGTCTGAGATCATTTAAGGTAGGGGTAAGCAGTGCCACACCTCTTCAAAACCACTGAGGACACCATGGCATTAGCAGTCCATGATAATTAGCTGCCCCAAAAGAAAAAAATTAAATTAGATTCAATGGTTGCTACTGAGAAAAATAAATATATATGTCTGTCCACCTAAAATAGTGATATTTTTGAAGTTTTAACATTTGATAGAACACGTGCTTTTCCCATGGCAGAGCATGTGTTTTTCCTTGTGGATATGCTGTGTGAACAGTCATATGAGTGTGGTATACTCGATCACAGATGGATTTTGTTACAAGCATCAGTGTGACACTTATGGGACACTACAATTGGGACATTGTTTCTTCCATATTTGGAAGACAAATTTATGTGTAGACTTTTTTGGTAAGATATGGTTAATAACCAAAATATATTGAAATGGTCTGCCAGTGACTTTTATTCAGATGCTTAAAGAGCATTGCTGCTACAAATATTTCTATTTCTAGAAGGGTTTCTATGGACCAATGCCCCAGCTGTCAGCCAGAGCTGTTGGTGTTTTTATTGTTTAAAATGTCACCTGTAAAATGGGCATTATTTATGTGTTTTTTTTTTTGCATTGCTGGTAATTATATGTGTTGTATAAAGAAAGTCTGCACATTGGGTTATAACACTAGTATATTTAAACTTACAGGCTTATTTGTCATGTAAACCACCATTTTGAAGTACTGTAATTAACATGGTTATAACATGTACAATCCTTCCCTCCTCCCATCACACAACTTTTTTTGTGTGTGACAACTCAATTTTGGTTTGCAATAAAACCTTGAAAAAATATTTACCAAAAAAAATATACATTTTTCTTTTCAAGAAGTTTCATTTACATGCTCTTTGAGGTATTACCGTCTTCTCTTTTCCCTGAATCCAGGGTTACCCAGGCTACCACCAGGACAATCAGGCATTTCCCCAATGGTACCTGGTAAACTCTGTCTTGGAACTCTCTCAAGTTAAGTTGCCTTAGAAAATCATCTGCTGGCATTGAAGAATTTGCTAAGTCTGGGTGGAGTTTTGAGGCTGCTTGTCTGTATTCTCAGGATAACAGCCGGAGAGCCAGGCCCAGGGAGAACATTAAGCAAAGAAATTAATACTGTGGCATCCTCTCTTCAGTCAGAGGAGAGGAAGCCCAGGCTGGAGCCATTTAAAGTGAGTTAAGTGCTCAGACACATAGCAGTGGCCCTGCCCCAGGGGCAATACAGCCTTATCCCAAAGGCTCTCTCTGCCTTCTAGCCTCCCATCAGCTCAGATGAAACAGATGGGTAGAGCCTGGGGGACAAGGAGGCCTGGAGTGTGCAAGAAGCAAATGCAAGCCAGTCCCTTGCAGAGCTCCTCAGAGATTGCCTGGGGTGGGGACGGCAGGAGGGCCAGCTGTCCCACAGCTCCCAGGGACACTTCAGCTGTCTGCCAGAGGCAGGTGGTGGTAGAAGGAATCCCTCTGTTTCCATTGGTGACATGCAGGGCATGAATAGGGTGCTGCTGTCTGTCACTCCGTATTGCAGTCCTCTGAGTGGGTGGGAAATGTGAGGCAGAGAGCGAGAGTGAAGATGAGCAACAAAGATGGCGTGTCAGTGCTGATCTGGGCATCCCTCTCAGCTCCTGCTGATCTGGAGGTCCTGGGAAGATGCTCATGACCCCTCCCGGCCCCTTGTTGAGTCTGACCTCTGTCTCCCAGGCCCATTCTTACTCTGAATGCCCCTTCTGCCTCCCCAGAAAGTTCACTCTCTTTCAATCACATTCCACCCTTGAGATCTTTGTTGTAAGTGTGTGGGGTTGTGGGTAGAGACACCCTGGCTACTTACAGACATCCCTACAGCAAATAGCTGCAGCAAATACCAGGCGGTGGCTCACAGCAACCCATGTGATTCTGTGATACTTGCAAGGAGCCACTCTGCCTGGCTGGCGGCTCCCTGGCGGCTGCTGAGCCAGGTTCAAGCAGATCAAACATTAGCTGACTCTGAAACTGCAGGTTCTGGTGCCCAACACAGGGGCTTTGAAACTGCATTCTTCTTCGCCTCTTAGCAGGCAGGAAGTAAGTCCAGCAGGAGGGCAAAGCCTCTGTCTGGGCTAGGCACCCTTCTCATAGCTCTCAACATGGCCTCTGGCAGCCCCAGCCACACCCTTTCCCTACAAGCCAAGACTGCATGCACACTCATCCCAGGGTGCTGGCTGAGCACTTGCTATGGACAGCCTGCCTGATGATATCAAACAGGATGAGGAGAGAGCAGATGGGGACGCCAGTACCCAAGAGAGAAAGCAGGGACATCACAACTAGATAATGGAATGGAGTAGATTCTCACCTGGAAGGCCTTAGAGGAAACTGGAAACTAAAAACAGTTAGGTTTGCAAATAAGAAGCCATGCTGACAGGTAGAGAGGCTTCCCGAGCTACGGAATTATAATCACAGTCCTTGGCTTTCAGGAGCATACAATGAGCGGCCTGGTGAAAGTACAAAACATTTATTCCATATGTTTGAGAGTGGCTGGTTAATCAGGGACCTGAGGCGGTGGGGCCAGGCCTGCTGGGGGCAGGGCAGATGAAGCGCTAGCCTTGGGCATCTGTGGGAGAGCTAAATATGGGGACCTCAAACCAAAGCACAGCTTGTCCCCTGCCAAGCAACCAATCAAAGTTCCCCAAACAGCAGCTGTTTCAGTAACAATGCAGGAACTCTTCATGCTTCCAGCATTGTGAAGGACTGAGTTGTTCCACATGAGTGAGATCACCCTTTAAATGGCAAAACTTTTTTATTTTAATAACTTTAAATATCTCCCTCAAATGAACACCTGGGACTCAGAGAAAGAAAAACAAAGATGATCATGAGGCCTGTGATTCTGCAAAACTCATTTATGCAAGCTGGGAACTCTCACTGAGTTCTCCATAGGTGCTGGGCACCAGCGTGGGTATAAGGATGCCTCAGGCATGAACTCTGCTCTCCAAGAGCTTAGGGGGTGGTAGAGCATGTAAGCTGTGGCCACCAACAACCACAAAACAAGATAGATGGGGGCGTCTTGCATGATGTCTCTTACAGGCAAGATCTGAGCCAAATGCTATGGCCACACATGGGTTAGCATACACATATGTATCTCCAAGCTCTGCCTGCTGAGAGGGTCTGGACACAGTGACAGCCTCATGGCCACAGGCATGCCCAGTGGACCGTTCTTCGTATCTAAATATCACAAACCCAGTGACCATGTTTGGTTTCTAAATATCTTTCTCTGATAAAAGGACTCAAAGCTGTTTGGATCAATGGCTGGTTCCAGAGTGGAGAAAACAAAGCATGGAGGCATGGCAGAGGAATAAAGGAGCCAGACTGAAGAAGCTCTTACTAGCCAAGGGCACAAGACTGAAGAAGCTCTTACTAGCCAAGGGCACAACAATTTGTGCTTTGTACTAAATAATGATAATATTAGATTATAACCCTAAAGAATAAGTATCTGTGAGTCTATTCTGATGTGAATGTTTACACAAATAAATACATGGGAGACAGGGGACAAATCTTTTCTTACAGAAAAATTCCAATGAACAAATGTAGAAGGAATGAATGAAATATAAAATCATCATTAAAACACCTCAGTAATAATTGCTGCCGGCAGGAACCCTTGATAAATGATCAGATAAGTGGGTGAAATGTTAAGAGGGAAACAGCTTCAAAGTATTCTTTCAAAATTTACTAATTACTCTAACGGCTGTAATATATAACAAATTCTTTGATACCCTGCTCTTCAGAAGGTGGTGCTTAACTCTCCTGCTCTTGGATGTGAGCCAGACAAAGAGACTCACTTTTAACAAGTTATTTGTGGAAGGAGACGGATAGTGACTTTACCACGGAGAAACTTGGCAAATATCACCTTAAGAAAGTGATCAAGGTTAACATCACCAGTGATAAGTCATGTTGATATCCACATGCCCACTGACATGAGATGAGAAAGGCATTTCCTCCTGTGGTATTCTTCCCCCAAATCCATAACCTTAGTCGATGAATGAGGGCATGTCCTACTATTCAAAGGTATCAAGGTCATGAAAGTCAAAGAAAGACTGAGGAACTGTCATCATTTGGGGAAGACTAAGACACAATGACGAGATACAATGTGTTACCCAAGACAAGAACCTGGGACAGAAAGAGGACATTAATGGAAAAACTAAGGAGATCTAAAGTAAGTCTGTAGTTTAATGGCATTGTATCAAATGTTTATTTCTTATTTTTTATTAATGTGCCATGGTTATATAAGATGTTAGTATAAATGGAAGCTAGGTAATGGTATATAAGACTCTCTGTATTATCTTTGCAACTATTTTGTGAATCTAAATTTATTTCAAAATAAAAAGTTTTTTTTTTGTTGTTTTTTTTTTTTAATGCTCTTACTAGAGGCTTTCAGTGCTAGGCAAGATGGAATATGCTTTCTGCAGTTTTATCTCTCCTGCTGGTTACAATAAAACCTTGAACAAAATAGAAAATACAGCCATTTGAAGATTCTAAAAAAATAAGAGTAAATCGTAATAGTTGAAATAGGAAGGCAAACCAAAACTTGAAGAACTATCAGGACAGCCATGGTAAGTTTCATGGTTTCTGTTTCCTTCCTTTATCTGCTAGGTTTGACCCAAGGACAAGCCAAATCAAGAAAATGTGCCATGCCGTGAAAAGCCCAGCCCTGAGGAAAGCCTGTCTTTCTGGCCAAAGGACTTGGAAAAGCAGCCCCTGTGAGCTGGAGACTGTAAGGAGAAGCCAGGATTTGTTTTGTTTGTTTTCTCTATTTTTCTCTCAAAGCCTTGCCTGGAAGCCAGTCCCTGCCCCATAGTAGCACAATTGCCAGATGTGGCCATGTGGGCATCTGATGTTCTGAGAGTCACTCCTTTAGATACAGGAACTGAGGAGAGGTGCCCCAGTCGTGCAAAGTGCAGGGGGACTTCCTATTATTTCTCTCTCACTTATTTCCTGCTTCAGTGAATATAATTCAGAGGCAAACTCCATCTTTCTATTGAGAGGACTCCAAAAAGGAGACTCCAGGTGCTGGAAAGTGTGAGAAAAATCATTGAGAGGAGTGAGCAGAAATAGGAGATCCCCATTTTTGTGAGCTGTCACAAATCCTGAGCTCACAGACAACTGTGCATATGTAGAACACACCCAATGAAGTATAATAAAGGCTCTGAGAACTAAACTCCAATGGCTTCCCCCAAAATCACAGCTTTTAAAACTGTATAGACATTGGTACCACCACCAACCGAAGATGTGACAGAACTCACAGTCTAAACCTGATTGGTGCAATTTCCTGCCAAAACACAACCTCTACATTCTCCAGAGGAGAATCTCAGGGCCCAGAAATTCACAACAAAATATAACAGGGCCCAGAGTCTCACAACACATTATACAAACTGTCTCGGCTATCATCCAAAATCGTCAACATCCCAAGAACCAGAAAATATCTAATTCTCAAGGGAAGAGTCAATCAACAAATGACAACTTTGAGATGACCCAGATATTGGAATTATCAGAAAAAGACCTTGAAACATCTATTATGACCTTTCTGCATGAGGAAAAAGGGAGCACTCTTGAAATGAATGAAATGTTATCAGACGAGAAACAGAAATCATAACAAAAGAACCAAATGGAATTTAAGAAATATAATAACTGAAATAAAAAATTCACCAGATAGACTCAAATTTGGAGTTCATCTTCAAAAAAGTGGATATGACAAAAAAAAAAGAGTCTATTAACTTAAACTCATTAGAAACTATGCAATCTGAAGGACAGGGAGAAGGTAGGTTGAAGAAATGATCAGAGACTCAGGACCTGTGGGACAATATGAAGTTTAACATGCACGTCACTGGAGTCTGTAAATAAGAAAAGACAAATTGGTGCAGAAAAAAAAATGTTTGAAGAACTTATTGCAGAAATTTCCCAAATTTGGTGAAAGACATAAAGTTGCAGATAATAAGAAGTTCAGGGAACCACGCACAAGACAAATGCAAATAAAACCATCAGAAGAAAACTGAAAACCAAAGGCTGAAGAAATATCGAAACAGCCAGAGAAAATGACACATTTCATATAGATTAACAATTTAATTGGCTGTGTATTTTTTTCAAGCCAGAAAGAAAAGAACTGTCAACTCAGAATTCTATATCCCATGAAATCAAGACATTCTCAGATGGAAGAAAACTAAGAAATTTCATTGCCAACAAATGTACTTTCGGCCAGGTGTAGTGGCTCACACCTGTAATCCCAGTAGTTTCAAAGGCTGAGGGGGTGGATCACTTGAGGCCAGGAGTTCAAGATCAGCCTGGCCAACATGGCAAAACCCCATCTCTACCAAAAATACAAAAATTAGCTGGGGTGGAGTGTGCACCTGTAGTCCCAGCTACTTGGGAAGCTGAGGTGGGAGAATTGCTTGAACTGGGAAGCAGAGGCTGCAGTGAGCTGTCACACCACTGCACTCCAGTCTGGGCGACAGAGCAAGACCCTGTCTCAAATATATACATGTACTTTAAAAGAATGTTACAGGAAGCTTTTCAGATTGAAAAACTTCAATCTGAAGGGAAATTACCCCACAAAGAAAATCAGAACCTCAGGAATGAAGGAAAAGCAACAGAAATTGCACACATCTATGTAAATATAATAAACCATTTTGTCCTCTTTAAAAATATGTATGACTATTAGAAGCCAAAATTATAACATTGTTGAAAGGGAGAGTTGTCAGTGTATATAGGTGTTATATATATGGCAAAATTATAACGTAAAGGGAGGAGGAGGAAGGTAAGGAACATACATGGTTATCAGATTTCTACATTCTACTTGAAGTGGTAAAATATGAAATTTAAACAGAATGTGAGAAGTTAGGTATGTATATATAATGTATACATAATCCCTAGAGCAAGTACAAAAATAAATAAATACAAGATGATACCAATATGAGCCTGGGTGCCTGCCCCTTCCCAGGTCTGGACTAAACACCCCCCATCTGAGGCTATGCACACATTGCTCACCAAAACCTTCCCTCTGGGGCTCAGCTGGAACCCCCTCCTGTTGTCACATTTTCTGATTACCCCTGTAGCTGTAGAGACGAAGGTGACTCAGCTTAGTCACATCCAGGATGCTATAAGGCAAGGAGGAGCGAGGCAATCCAAGACCCTTTCAGTCTATCCTCCGAGGGGAAAATTGCTGCTTGCTCAAGAGCCCACAGCAAGCCACTGTTAGAACAGTGGCCTGGAAACAGATGTTCTAGCACCACACACCATCATGAAACTGGAGCTTGGGGCTTCTTCCCCAGCATCTCTGCCCCACCTGGGAGCCAGTGCTTGTGTCCAACTATCCTTCAGGACTATTACTAATAGATGCATACATAGACATTCTATGTGCCAGGCACTATTTTAATTAATTCTATTTCTGTCTATCTGTTTATCATCCATCCATCCATCCATCCATCCATCCATCCACACTGAGTCTCAGACCGCCTCAATTGAGATAGGTACTATTATTCTCTATCTTTTATATACGGAGAAAACCAAGCATTGGGAGGTTAAGAAACTTGCCCCAGATGACAGAGCTAATGAGTGTTGGCCCTGGAATTTACATGCAGGTCTGCTCTAGCATCTGAGTTACTAACCACTGTTAGCAACCCAGAGCACAGCTAAGACATTCTGCAATCTAGAAGCTTCCCCTTACCCACACCCCCAGGAGATTTCTGCACAGGTGGAATTTGCTGAAAAGGTATATGGAGGGTGGCTTTGAAGGAAGAAACTGGACGGTAGGAGCTGGTAAGAGACCCCACGCAGCTGACAGGCTGGTGGAGGGAGGCACTGGGGCACTGTTGCTAGGCAACTGCCTCAGGGCTGTGGTCCTGTCAGCGCTGAAGCCTTCCTCTTGGGCTCCTCCGTTCTTCCCTAGCAATGGCTGAGGACACCAGTACTTCCTTCTTTCTAGCTTGCTGCTTCTCCTGAATCATTGCCATTCCCAGTCACATGGTGCAAGCAGCTTGGCTTTGCCCCAGGAACTTGGTGGGGGCAGATAAGAAGCCTCCATCATGACTGAGTCCAGCCTCACTCTCTGGGAAAGTCCAGCCTCCTGTGACAGCCAAGCATGGCAGGCCTTGGCCAACAGTGGGGAAGCAAAGCATCCTCAGACCATGTCCCAGCTCCAGCTCAGTCTGACCTGCATGCAGAGATTAGCAGTCAGCTGGTGGGGTGAAAGGAATCTCCTCATCTTGCTTCCCTTTTGCCTTCCTCAAAGATATTTGCTTTGTCACCATTTCTGTCCAAAGATCAACAAGCAAAGTGTTGCTGCTGGTGACGCATCACAAATTTGCCCCTTGGACTTCAGGAAGTCGAAAAGGAGGCCGATTAATTGCATTACTCTCCCATACTCCTGTCTGCTTTAGATGTGATTCATTGAAGATGAAAGGCTATTTTCATAGCCAACTATAAAAACCCAAAAAAATGAAATCATTGTGACCCAGCAAAGAGGGTCAGACACTATCTACTCCCCCAGGAAAGCATTCAACATTCAAAGGACAGGTGCATTTTCCTTCTCTGCCAACAAGCCCACTAGCATTGGCATGAGTCATAGTTCAGTCCCCTCCATGGCAGCCTTCCTTGGCACATTCCTCCTCTCCTAGTGACATAACAGAGCGGCCCCTCCTTCTCACCACACTGTCCCATCCAGCTCACAGACCATTTAGCCACCTTCTAAAACATTGCACTGCACCACTTTTGGTAAACAGCCTTGCTGGATACCTTTCATGGGCCAGATTCTTAACTTTCATACCTTCTGTGAGTGACAGCCAGTGTCATGCTTGAAATCATTCTTTAATAAGTTAACGTCTTTAGGAAACATGCCCTTTTTTTTTTTTTTTGTACAGGAAGAACTAAGAAGAGGAGGCCAGGAAATAGCTCCCACTTGAAGTGCTTCTGATGACAAATGACTCAAATGCCACTTTGCAGAGGTAAAGGTGTTAAGCTGAGTTCATAACAACTGGACCTGGAAAGGCACTGAGAACCTCACAGCTGCTTTCTGTTGAAGATTAAAGCATCCTTCAGATACTCTAACATTTTCTCCCAGGCATTTCCAAAAGTGGGGTTCCAATGCCAAGGTCACTGGGGAAGACTAAGTATCAAGTCCACTTCCTACTTGTTTCCTTTGAGCACACTCTAGAGTAGAACCCAGAGCTCTCCTTTAGGTCTTCTTTCCCCCAAAAGAAGTGGGAAGAGACACAGGTTGAGGAGGCAGAAGACAGGGCACACGAAGCTTTCAGAACTGTAAAAGTCTCCTACTCGATGCAGGAGAAAGCTGTGCACCTAACATACTGTCCTTTTTCTGGAAACCAGCAAGTATATGTCTGCCCCTCCCCTAGTCTGAGTTCCCAGATTTGAACACCTGCCCCAAGAGAGATGGGGTCATCTTCAGCATCCAGCCTATGAAGTTCCCAGAGGGAGGGAGCCTGTAGCTCATTACTGTTTCATCCTTCTGGTAAAACACCTAGAAGGGCTAGTTTGTCTTGTGAATAAAACATAGAGTTCTTTTTCACTTATCTCAGGATCCCATTTCACTATGCTAAAAGAAAAAATTATTAAGCTGAAAGCTGAGTCATGAAAGAAACTGCCTTTCCTTTTGTTCCTGAACAGATAGCTACAGATAAAAGTTTAAGTATCTCCACAGGTGATAACTCTATGTTCACCTTACCTTATGTAAGGTGCCAATTTACTTAGCATGAGGCAAATACATAGTTGATTGTTCCCCTACCTGCTCCTTTTCTCTTACAACATGTGGATTAGCATATCCTCCCTCTTTCCCCTCCAGCCTGCTTTTCCCTTTTAAATAGCGAAGCCCTCAAATTCACATTTGGAGAAAGACGCAGACCACAGACTCTTACTGTGATTTTTGTGTTCTCTTCTTCTGGGCATGTCCTTACTCTTGGTAAAATAAACTTCTAAATTGATTGAGACCTGTCTTAGATAATGTTTGGTTTACAAGCCCTACTTACCCCTCAAGAAGACACCTTGTTGGGTTTAGTCATCCTGTGACTCTGAGTGGTCACAGTAGGTAACTTTCCAATGGGGCTACATAAAAGGGATCTCAACAACTACTGTTCTCAGGAAGAAGAATGGGAAGTTCCTTAACTTCTAATCCAAGTAGCGCTTCTTCTCCCCCTTCTTCTATCACATACATGGGTAGACACACAGACACACCATGTATGCACAATTATGGATATAACAAATCGTTTGCTTTCCTAACAAGGGCAAAAATCCTCTTCAATTCATCATCAGACTCTGTTCTCATCCTGATCTTACATCCTTCAAAACCATAAATGAGGTACGAGGAGTGAATAAACTCAAAAGGAAAAAAAAAATCTTTTATGTGATGGGATTGAGGACATGCCACCCCAAAATATGACTGTAGAAGACCAGAATATGTCACCCTCAAACATGCCTCTTTGGCATAAGGATTATTTGAAACTGTTCTTTCGACAAACTGCAGACACAGCAGTAGCTCTGAAAAGTTGTCTTTTTGTAAGAGAAATTTACATTTACAAAAGAAATTCCCATTTTTAAGGGTGCCTCCCTCTCTGCACCAGGAGAAGAAAGATTGCTAAATTATCAGAGACTCTTAATCAGTGGAGAAGGCATGCACTTAAATCTGCGTAGCAAATACTACCCTTGGTTTATGGTGCTTTTCCTGGTCATTGCATCTTAACAGGGCCTTTTCCTATTTACTCCTTTTTTTTTGTTTAAGAGAAAGAAAATATTTAAGCCTGAAGTCTAATTTCATATCTACAGGAGGTATGCAGGTTATTCAACATCTGTTTGCTTTTCTTTTGTTAATCTGTCTTTTATTAGACAGAGCCCCAGCTAAAAACTCATGTAGAATGGAGGAGAACATCGATTTTCCTTCCCACACGTGTCTCACACTCATGGCAGAAAGCAAGGAAGAAGGGACAGGAGAAATAACACTGGCGTATGTGCTCTTGGAGAACCTTGTTCACAAGTTTCAAGAAGGCTGTCAGGCCCTGGAATTAACCTGTTCCCAAAAGAGATTGGTTGAGCTGTGTCCCCAGATAAACCCTCAGATTCCTGAATCTCCGTATCTCACATCCTCAGCCGGGAGTGGTGTTTGATCATCTTCTCCAGATGTACAGAAGAATCGCAGGAGATCTGGCAAGAAGCTGCAGCATTTCCTACTATGCCTGGTTTTCTTCTTGGTGTTGATGATGAAGCTTAAGAAGGAGAAATGCTTTTTGGAGATTAATAAAAATAATATTGAACCATTGCTGCATAACAAGCTGTCTTGAAATTTAGAGGTTTTGTTACTGGAAAGGGGTCCCAATCCAGACCCCAGGAGAAGGTCCTTGGATCTCATGCGAGGAAGAATTTGGGGCGAGTCCACAGAGTAAAGTGAAAGCAAGTTCATTAAGAAAGTAGAAGAATAAAAGAATGGCTACTTACAGAACAGAGCAACCCCAAGGGCTGCTGGCTGGCTATTTTTATGGTTATTTCTTGATCATATGCTAAATAAGGGGTGGATTATTCATGAGTTTTCCAGGAAAGGGGCAGGCAATTCCCAGAACTGAGAATTCCTTCCCTTTTTAGACCATATAGGGTAACTTCCAGACATTGCGATAGCATTTGTAAACTGTCATGGCCCTGGTGGGAGTGTCTTTTAACAGGCTAATGCAATAGAATTAGTGTATAATGAGCACTGAGGATAACCAGAGGTCACTTTTGTGGTCATCTTGGTTTTGGCAGATTTGGGCCAGCTTCCTTTTTTTTTCTTTAAAATTCAACTTTATTTATCAAATCACCCTTACAACCATGAAAAGTCACAGCATGGGAGAAGATGTTGGCAATACATATATTTTTATTTCAATAGTTTTTGGGGAACAGGTGGTTTTTGGTTACATAAATAAGTTCTTTAGTGATGATTTCTGACCCAGATTTTGGTGCACTCCAGTGTACACTGTACACTCACGCCCCTCTCTTCCTTCCCCCCAAGTCCCCCAAGTCCGTTATATCATTCTTAGGCCTTTGCATCCTCATAGCTTGGATCCCACTTAAAAGTGAGAACATATGATGTATGGTTTTCCATTCCTGAGTCACTTCACTTAGAATAATGGTCTCCAACTCCATCCAGGTAGCTGCAAATGCCATCATTTTGTTCCTCTTTATGGCTGAGTAGTATTCCATAGTGTGTGTGTGTGTGTGTGTGTGTGTCTGTGGGTGTGTATGTGTGTGTATATATGTATGTATATATATATATAAAATTTTCTTTATCCACGTGTTGGTTGATGGGCATTTAGGCTGCTTCCATATTTGTGCAGTTGTGAATTGTGTTGCTAAAAAGTGTCTTTTTCATATAAAAACTTCCTTTCCTCTGGGTAGACACCCAGTAGTGGGATTGCTGGATCAAATGGTAGTTTTTCGTTTGTTTGTATTTGTTTTTGTTTTTGTTTTTTTGAGACAGCGTTTCACTCTTGTTGCCCAGGCTAGAGTGCAATGGCATAATCTTGGCTCACTGCAACCTCCACCTCCTAGGTTCAAGCAATTCTCCTGCTTCAGCCACCCCAGTAGTTGGGATTACAGGCATGCACCACCACACCCAGCTAATTTTTGTATTATTAGTAGAGACGGGGTTTCTCCATGTTGGTCAGGGTAGTCTCGAACTTCTGACCTCAGGTGATCCACCCACCTTGGCCTCCCAAAGTGCTGGGATTAGAGGCGTGAGCCACCATGCCTGGCCGATCAAATGGTAGTTCTACTTTTAGTTCTTTAAGGAATCTCCACACTGTTTTTCATAGAGGTTGTACTCATTTATATTCCTACTAGCACATCCATACCAACATCTATTATTTTTTTATTATGGCCATTCTTGCAGGAGTGATGTGGTATTGCATTGTGGTTTTGATTTGCATTTTTCTGATAATTAGTGATGCTGAGTATTTTTCATATGTTTGTTGGCTATTTGTATATCTTCTTTTGTGAATTGTGAATTGTCTATTTACGTCCATAGGCCAATTTTTTATGGTACTATTTGTTTTTGTTTTTGTTTTCTTGCTGATTTGTTTGAGTTCCTTGTAGATTCTGGATATTTGTTCCTTGTGGGATGCATAGTTTGTGAAGATATTCCTCCCACTCTGTAGGTTTTCTGTTTACTCTGCTGCTTATTTATTTTACTGTGCAGAAGCTTTTTGGCTTAATTAATTAGGTCCCATCTATTTATCTTCGGTTTTGTTGCATTTGCTTTTGGGTTCTTGATCATGTACTCTTTTGGCCTGCTTCTTCACTGCATCCTGTTTTATTAGCAGGGTCTTTGTGATGTGTATCTTGTGCTGACCTCCTATCTCATCTTGTGACTAAGAATGCCTAACCTCCTGGGAACAAGCAGGTCTCAGCCTTATTTTACCGAGCCCCTATTTAAGATGGAGTTACTCTGGTATGAACACCTCTGACAGTTTAAAATGACATTGATCATTTATTTTGTTCATTAATCTGCAATTTGAACAGGGTTAAGTGCAGCCAGCTCACTTCTCTCCACTCAGCATCCGTTGGGGTAGCTTGCCTGGAACTGGAGGTTCCACTTATAGATGACTCATTAATATGGCTGGAAGGTTAGTGCTGTCTGTCAGTTTCTCTTCAGATGGGCCTCTCCATGGTGTGGCTTGGGCTTCCTCACAGCATGGAGGCAGGGTTTCAAGTGTGAGCATCCCAAGATAGGCAGGAAAAAGATGTATCATTTTTCATGACTTAGCCCCAGAAGTTACAAAGTATCACTTGCTTCATAGTCTCATGTCCATCTACATCCAAATAAAGAGAACACAGACCCCCCACCCCACTGCTATTGGAGGGGAGGAGAGTTACAGTTACATTTTTAAGAAGAGTATATTGAATGGGAAGATGCTGTGGCAGCAATTTGAGGGGAAAATACAACATGCCACAAACATTAGCTATAACTAATACATGCTGAGTCCTTACTCTCTTCTAGACTCTAGCCTGAAGTGTTTAATGTGGGTTCTGATGTTAACTCTCACCAGAAGCCTATAAGATAGATCATATCATTATCTCATTTTACACGTAAGGAAACTGAGGCTGAGAGGCAGGTTAATTATTTATCAGCTTGAAAATGGTAGAGGTGGACTTTGAGTCCAGATTTACCTGGACCAAGTGGCAGAGCTCACAATTACCATACTACATGCCTGTCAACACTGACGGGTGGTCCTAATTTGGGATATATTAAAGTGAAACAATGGAACGAGAACAGAACTGTGGATAGGAGCCAAAAGCTCTACCACTCATAATTAGAGGTGGCATTTATTATATGCATCCTCTCACATATTTCTTGACATTATGCTTTGCAGGAATTATTATAGGATGCTCATTGAAGAGGTGAGAGAATTCAGGCTCCAAGAGGTGAAGTAACTTGTCCAAGCCACGCAGATGTTAAGTAACTGAACTGAAATTTAAAACCAGGTCTGTCTTACTCCAAGATTCTTAATCACCTCAATCCATGGCCTGGGTCCCTGGACAAGCCACTTCACTCCCTGAGCCTCAAACACTTCACCTGTAAAAAAGGAGAGAACTATGATTTCGAAGGTCCTCTTGGTTTCAAGGACTCTACTGGGTGGCCCTGGGCACTAGACACTGAGGCATCTGGTGTTAAATCCCTTTAAGGCATAGTTTCTGAACCTCAGCACTATCAATATTTTGGGAAGGATAAGTCTTCGTTGTGGGTGCTGTCCTGTGCGTTGTAGGAATTACGACAGCATCCTTAGCCTCTGGGTGCCAGTGGCATTCCCTCCCCTCAGTTGCAACAACCGAAATGTCTCCAGGCATTGCTCAATCTCCCGTGTGGGGAAATCTTTCTCCACCCTTTTGCTTCTTGCCCATTGAGAAGCTCTCTAGCTTAAGTAATCCACTTATAAGTGTTTACAGAGGTCCTGGTGGTCAGTGTCTCCTTCCTCAGAAGTCCCTGTCTCTTTACTGATAATATGACCAGCTGGGAGGATCAGGGAGGGATCAGGATGGTATGGCAAACCCATATTTTTCCTCTTGTTGAGCTATTCCTTTGCTT